>DWNE01008803.1:0-11300 GCA_018249875.1 Cecropterus toxeus | reverse complement strand
AGTTTTTATATGAGGGTAGGTAGGTAATTCAAAATTAGTAAGCACCTTTCTTGTTACAAATTTTTGTTGACTAGTGTTATTTAATTTAATTAATACAAGTGTTAAACAAAATTAAGTTTATAAACAATTTTCAGTATGGAATGTAAGTTAGGAATGCTTCGATTTGTTCATAAGGCACTTGGAACAAATACAGTGAGATCGTGGTTGGAATATTTTAAAACCAGATAACACCAAAACGTTATTCAGTAAAATTATGAATAATTTCACAGAAAAAACACATCTAGATTAAATCTGAAAATGTTACTGTAAGTAGGTAGCTACAATTAATGCATATTTCCATGAACTACGAAACCATCATATATGTAGATATAATAGATTCTAATCACATTCATATTATAATTTTCACAATTAACACATACTTAAATCGACGAAGAATATTAAAATAGACCTAAGAGTTAAACAGAAATTCGAGCGTCGAGTCGAAACATTTTTAATATTAGCTTACATGGATACTGTAAGAACAGCTGAGACATGATGTCCCTATACATCAACGTTGACACCTGCATTAACTCAAGGAGTCAAATGGGTGTATTCCATTTTGTTCACCCAGGTGATATCACCTAGGTGATGAAAGGCGACTCCTTGGTATCCTTTACACACCTGAGACATAATCACCTGGGTGATCATAGGCGACTTCAAGAAAATTAATATTATTATCATCATTTCATCATTTTAGGCACCTATTTTATGTATTTTGTATAGGTGACTAAAGGATACTGACATAATATATTTTCTTAAAGTCGCCTATGATCACCCAGGTGATTATGTCTCAAGTGATCAAAGGACACCAATGAGATGTCTTTCATTAACTGGGTGATCAAAGTGGACTACACCGTCAAATGCCATATCACGTAGTTACCTAGCCAGCAGACATCACGCTATCCATGTATTCTGGTGAAATGCTTTTAAATACAAATTTGTAACACTTCCAATACTTTGAGTATCGTCTTAGAAATTGGTTTCTATACAATACAATACCTAGCTTTTACATTACCCTTATCTCCCTACGTCGAAGCTCATAGACGCTGTGGCACAGTCGCGAAGCGTTCGCGACCCTCTCACGTCACCCAAATACTTATTGGAACACATTCTGATTATCTGAGATAGGAATCTACTTGCATCTAGATTAATTGTAAGTTGGAAACAAAGATGGCGTCCAACAAATGTTACACGACGAGGCATTGAGTGACTGCAAGTAAATTAGTTATATTTAGTGCGTATATGCAAAAGTATAATCGATCCTAAATACCCCTACACATCAAATTGGCATACCTGGAGTTTCAAGACTTCACATAATATATGTGATATATATATGGGATATACAGTTTTTGAAATATTTATAAGCATTTGTGGCATTTTTGTTTGTGTATACATACTATTACACGTTTATTTTGTACCACTGCTAATATTTCGATTATAAATTAAGTCCGCTGTAATCATTCTTATCACAATTTTTAAACACAGGCGGGAACTTAAACAACATTTATTTTTGTACCTATTACTAGATATGCACATTAACAGTAAGAATTACAATATTTAAATATTAACTTTACCATAATGTACTTTAATATTGTCTTACTAATACATCGAATTATAAAATTATATTCCTTCCCAGATATAGCAGAACTTAAATAAAAATAGTTACAGCCATTTACTTCGATTAAATGTAAAAACAATTTATATTTTAATTTGCGTTAAATCCAATATTTTTAGAAAAATATCCTTATAGAGACAGTTTATTTTCCGTTCCTTATGTCTATTGTTTGAAATCCTGTCATGTTTGGTTAATATAAGTCTGTGCATTGAAACGAAATTAATTATTTTATCGAATCAAATAATTCACAACCTTGAGATAAAAATAGAATTTCTGAGAAGTCTTAAATGAAATGGCAAATAAATTATTAAATTGAAATAACATTGATAGTACCTACAATTGATAGGGAAACCTATATTGACCAAACATTATTTTATATTACATTTTTATTTTTATAATTACATAATAATTTGTTCTTGAAGAAGTATGTAATAGTGCGAAGTATATTTTAATAGATATCTATCAAGTTTTAACAGATTGACATATTAATTGACAACTATCGGCGTAAATTATATTTTATAGTGATTTTTGCGCACATGGATATAGTTAGAAGTAAAATGTAAGCGTTGGTTATACTCAATATACAAACATAAAAATAATAATATTGGAAGCTTAGTTAAAAATGAAAAATAAAACTAAAGTAAACGTAAATCGTACATACAATTATATATGTCAATAATATAATAAAATAATTATATATGAACACTTTACATAGGTATGAGTAAATTTGTACAATAGGTACATAGTATGTAGAAAAAATAGAGATTCATTTATAGAGATCGTTCAGTAAAACTAGACCATTGCCAGCGTAGCTGCTAAAAATATTAAACAAAATGGTTAATAAACGTCGCATTTCTGAATAGCCTTAAAATAATTTATAAAGTTCTAATTTATACGCGTTCTTTTAAATATGGAAGTTGGGTATCGAAAATATGTTGTAAAATATTTAAGGTCCGCCGTGAAGGATTGCGTTTAATTTCATGTAGGTACTTTAGAAAGATTTGATATTACAGAAACTATTTCTACCGTTATGGTATTAAATCCAGCACAAAAATCGGTCAAGTAGTATTTACTATAAAAACAACTAAGGTAAAAACCTACGAAATTCACCAAATTTTTTTTGGATAATTTGTCTTTTTTACGTAAAAATTTGCTTTGAGTTAACCTGATTATATAGATGAAAGCCTTTCAGTCCTTTAATAATGATATATTAAAAGACAAGCTGAGCAATGGTCTGTTTTAATGCCAGTTACGTTAGTCCTAATATTAAAAGCAAATTACAATATTTACATCGGCCGACAAGTACATCTCGCGAATCTAATATACACATCGATTAATTGCTCGACAAAACTTAAAAAAGCGGGGGATCAGTTGTCGATGATCTTGAGGAAGTCCTCGGGGGAGACGTGTAATGAGTCAGCGGGCGTCGCGTCTGGAGCGGCGTGCTTGAGTTCGCCGAATGTGTAGGCGGGGCGTTTGCCGCGCGCCGCCCAGCAGAAGGCCCCGCGCGGCTCCGCGCCCGCCGACATCGGCATCGCCAGCTGCAGCCGCGACCCGCTCAGCTCGTTGTCGCTCATCTGCCGCTTCAACTTGTCCTTGCCCACCACCAGCTGGAAGCCCCTCATGCTGTCGCCGAGCGCCCCGCCCAGCTCGGCCTCGCTCATTTGCCTCTTCAACTTCGTAGCCGGCGAGGTTTCCGAGCTGCCTCGCCCGGGCTTATCGACTAGACTGTTCTGCCTGGACGTCTTGCTTCCTCCTTGACGGGACCCGGAACCGCCCCTCGTCACCTCCGGGCGGCTACTTCCGGACGAGCTGCTCGTGTTAGTACCGCAAGCGTTGTTAGCGGAGCCCGCGTTGTCCCTTCTCAGCGTTTCTATGACATTGTAGAAGTGTTCCGGTTCGTTGGTGCTGTTGTTTCTAGACCTGCTCACGTTGTTTGTACTATGTCTATGTGGGCGGATTTGAGCGCGAGGTAGGTGACCGTAGCTGCTTTGCCGCGATATGACCGGGCCGGTCTGGCGCCGCGGCATGCTGCAACTCTTAGGAACGAAGGCATCTTGTGACATGACTACATTCTCGTAAACGTGTGTGTTATTGTCAAAGTCTTCTTGGGATATCAAATTCTGTTTACTTTCAGTAGTATCTCTTTTTTGACCGACTGAATTACTTTTTTTGTGCCCATTTCTAACTTTCATTTCAGGCATCTTTTTACCTAATTTGCAATCGCTAGCACTTCGCGGTAGTAGGTTAGCGTACCCATGATCCACGTTTTCTGGATTTTGTGACTTTTCAGCTTTAAGAACATTGGATGTTACGTTCTCTGGAATGTTTTTGGAAGCATTGGAATGTTTCGGAACTTTAGTAGAAGGAATTAGTTTAGCAGGCTCTACAGCGCAAGTTTGTTGAGGTAGTACGTCATGGCGTTTCCTATCTACGTCAGGTTTAGACGATTTATCAAGAACAACTTTTGTTTTGTCACTCTTGCAAATTTTAACGCTAAATCGGAATGGTGGTTTGAACACTACTTGAAGTCTGGTTTTTTCTCCAGACAGAAGATTTGTAGCGCTCTTGGACGGTCTCGTCTTTCGTGTGCCCTTTGGAGCTTGTCTGTGTGCCGCTCTCTCTGTGAGCCCCAATGGAATAGATTTTGATTTAGGAATAGCCGTCGGCTGTGGGGAACTTAAAAGCCATTTCTGGACTTTGGTTAGTGCCTCCGTATCTTTTGTGGGGGACGACGGGTGCTTTTGCATGGAACTATAGTCAATCGTTTCCTTTTTAACCTTTACCTTTCGTTTCTTTACTTTATTCTTATGTTTCGATAGAATAACATGTTTTGGGGATTTTCCTTCAGCGTTAGTTACCACAGCTGTGCTTTCTTTTGTAACTTTATGAGATTCGTCTATTTTAGGCTGGGTGCTTGGCTTCTGCAAAGAGTTATTTTTAAGAATGCTTTATTTATTTCAAAAATATTTTACTATTGTAAATAATTGAAATTTTATGACTACATACCCTTTTCTTGATAGCGTGTGAAGGAGATGCTTTATCTCCTTGCTTTTGATGATCTTTCTTGCTACGGTAGGCCCTTGTACGGAGAGCAACTTTCTTCTTGAGAGGAACTTTAGACCTGTAAGTAAAAAACATTAATAGATTAGAAGTTTCAAGAAAATTATTTTTAAATTTGATTAACTCTGCTCTGTGATTATCGCCTGTGGTCATTATTGCCTTAGTTATATACATATCTTTGCATATCAAAATAAATTAGGTTGTCAGTGTATATGAATGCCGATTTGGATATTCTGCTAATTGTTAGCCAGACGTATTCTATTTGATTTGCAATATATTGTAAAAGGCTTCAAATTGCAGTTATATATATTTTAAAATAGTTTAAGATGACAATACCTAAAACGACTATTTCATATTTGGTGATTTGGAAAGGTTATGTTTCATTTATTGTAAATAAAGGCGAGGTTAAATATTTATAAATATTTTACTGGTTGCGTATAAATAGTTTTTATTTCTATAAAGGAAAGAACTATTTATGCATGTCAAAGAACAACTATTTATGCATGCAAATTTAGCTCTTACCTGACAGCTGTATGAACTATAAGACCCTGGTCGGTGGCGTCGGGCAGACGGACGGTTTCGGTGGTGGACGAGTGGATGATAGTGACGGATTTGAGCTTCTTGCCGTGACGCCCGAGAAACCGCGTGCTGGCCACCTGCAAGTTGTTAAAGAATAATTAGATACGTTCATGAATATATAGATGAAAACAATAATACCATATTTTTACAAGTAAATCTCTCACTCAAAACATGTATTTATGTAGTATTTATCAATGGGCGAAATGAGTAGTTGCTTAAGATAATTATATACAAAGTACCAATAGTATATATCAAACAAGAGCAACATAAACACCAACTCTAGCATTCCAATTACAGTCGCGTAGCGTGCCTTGGCGGGGCCCCGTATAAAAAATGTGTGGCCCCACACATTTTTTAGGAAAGATAAAATTTTCACAAAAAAAGTATTTGCACAAAATGACAAGAAATATTAATTCATAATAATTATCTATCTGCCATAATTTTGGAAGTATATGTTATTTTTTTGCTTATGCACGTTGGGGGCCCCCGCAGCCTAGGGGCCCCGTATAATTGATACGGCGGTAGCTGCGCCCATGTCCAATTATAATCAAATACTTGAAATAGTAAATGTCTATGATATTTAATATATTTTAGAAAATATGAAATTTGGAATATGCAATATAGTATATCTTCGTTTAAGTTATCTTACGTAGTTAGATTCAATGATGTGCCTAGCAATAGTTTAGATGAAAAATATCCTAAGGCAAAAAACATGCTTTTATTTAGTAAAACAATATTTAAATAATGTAGATACGAAATCACCCGTAATTAAATGGTAAGTGAGTTTTTAAATGGTGTAATGATCAGTTTTTGTGTAGTGATTCAAATTAGCGCTTAATGATGTATCGCGAAATGACCACACTTTTAGCTGCACTACTTTTTGTACCTTACGAGACGACATTATTCTTTACTTTAGATGCAGCATTATTGTCTATTTCGGGATTAATTGCAGCATTATTGTCTACTTCGCAGTTAATTGCGGCGTCTAATGTCTTGTAAACTCGCTAAAGAGGGAATAAAAATGTAATTTAGTGAACAAAAAAGTTTATAATTGAGTAGTGTGAATAAAATACTGAGTTACTAGAAATTTCTTTTGCATAATACGAAAATTTATTATTTCAAAAGAATTTGTTCTGGAATTGTAGAATATACGATATTGTTTACCAAATTATTAATATTTATTACAATTCGTTTATGTTTCGTATTTGTTGATTTTATCAACATCAAATAATTTTGAATTCGAAATATAATATCATAGAGAATGTTAAATAATTATTAGAAAATGTTATAAAATTCTTCGCGTTTCTATAAGGAGTCCTTGTAAACATTTATTCATCAATCCACAAATACTCTTAAGCACGCGCACATTATCATAGCTATAGCGTGAATAGACACGTTATCATCATCATCATCATCATCATCATCATCATCATCATCATCATCATCACATAAATAGGCAAACAAAAAACAGTTCAAAACTTTTCATTTTTTCATTTGTCAGTTATTGACAAGTCTGAGTGTTATCAAAAAAAAAAATGATTTAATTTCTACAATGATTATGGTTGTATTTCGACCATTAGGTAAAAACTTAGTTTCGGCGAAGTGTCCGTATATTCATCCGTACATGACGTTCACGAAACGTTTCTTATTATTATCCCACACATTCCGCATATAATTAAGAACTATTTTTCCTTTGTTTTATTTTATTAAAAACTAGCTAACCTACTCATGCTTTGTTACGCATAGTTTTTCCATACATCAGGTTACAATATCGAAATTTTCAGACGGTTCGCGTTTTTTTCTTATAAAATATAGCTATGTTCATCAGAGATAATGTAGGAGTCCAATGGTAAAAGATTTTTTCAAATCGGTCCAGTATTTTCGGAGCCTATTCAATTCAAACAAACAAACTATCAAATATTTCCTCTTTATAATATTAGTTTAGACTGTACTTACCAGCAGCGCAATAACCGCGAGCAGGATGAGCAGCACCGCGTACCAGTGGCGCAGCACCCAGCGCTTGAAGCCCGCGAGGCTCTCGTCCGACAGCAGCAGCTTGCGGAGAGTGGCTAGCGGACCAGACGGGTCTACCTCGCGGCAGCGTTGGAACACGTCACAGTATCTGGAACGGACATTGGCGATTAAGATATACATGCTTATCAGAGGCAACTTGTTCTTCTCGAACACAAGTAGAGCTTAGTAAAGATTTATTTAGGGATGACCAGTGGCCACTTATCATCAGATGGCATAGTTATTTCCTATTAATACAATATAAAAAAATCTTTTGCTTCATGTTGCTTTGTATCTGACACGTTACACTTAGTCCTTTAGGTATGTATAGCCTCAGGTAAGAAGTTGATTACAGATAATGGACAACAGAGGTAATATTCTATCAGGTGGACTGTACGATCGTTAGTTATTGCTATATTATAAAAAAAGTATATCTAAATTACCACAGGCGATACCACCTTAACTACCTCAGGTGGTTGGTGGATGATAATAATGTATAATACCGTCCACATGATGGCAAGTAGTTGATAAAAACTTTTTATGTTTATCCATTTTTTTGTACAACCATAAAAAGTTATTCCCAACTTGCATTAAAGCAATTATCCTCTTAGCTGAAGACACTAACCCATTATAATCGTTGCAAGGCGTGCCGGGTTTCGCATACATGTCGGGCACGTCGTAGGGCGGCGCGTTCCAGTGAAAGGAGGAGAGGCAGGCGCCGCCCGCGCGGCGGCAGCACAGCTCGCACGCCGAGCGCGGGTCGTCCGCGCGCGCCGCGCACTGGCACGACTCCAGCCCGTACGCGAGGCAGATCGAGCCCGTGCACTCCTGGTTCAGGGGACGAACATCTTGTTACAAGTGAATTGGATTTTTTTAAATTTAATATTCTTTACTAACATTACAGGAATGCCTAATTAAGTAAATGATGTCAAGAATGTTACATATAATAATTATTTACAATATTCACCAATTTATCAATATTACCAGATTGTAGAAAACAAGCCGGATATATCATTTGCGGGAAGATCAAGCCGGTGCACTGTTATCACACAAACGGGGAAATGGTCTAAATTTTGTTTTAAAGTGAATATTATTATTTAAATCAAGTTTAATGTTTTATCGAATCTGTGCACTCCTTTTTCGAACAGGCAAATGATCGAATCAAGTCTTGTGTAATTACGGGAGTGAAGATCGTATTTCAAGTGAATGAGATTATGTTTTAATATCGGTCAAAAATGTATCAAATGAAAAAACGTATCAAATTGAATTTTTGTTGTAATTAAATTAAAAAGTTCTTCGGTTTTTTGTATTGAAGTCCTATACACATTGATTTTATCGAATTATTACACACACGAGCTCCTCGACTCTTGCACGCGTCAGCTAAAAGTCAAAGTATGACGGAAGCATCGAAAGACGAAAAGTCCCGTTTTCCTTATTTTTCGATGCTTCGGTTCCGTAAATATTATAAAGTAGTATATTTACCCCCATGAAGCACACGAGCTCCTTATCGCATCGCGTGCGGTTGGGCTTGTGGCGGGAAGCTGGACAGGCGGCGCGCTTGCCGTCGCAGTGCGCGGCGTCTCGGCACCCGTTGTCTGAGCGGCACTTGTCGCCGAACTTGAGCGTGCACGACGCGGTGCAACATGGACCCTGTGGATAGAAGGAATTTATGCGATGATCAAGTAATCAAATGCACGACTTATGTAGTAATCATGACGCTGGGCAGCATGGACCTTGCAGGAAGAACGGTTTTTAAGAATGATTAAATAATCTTCAAATTTACTATTGATCAATTTTATGTAAGGGTTACTGTGCGCCGTGCTAGTGTTATAAGTTATACCCGTGTTTTGAACGAAATTCTATACCTTCAATAATTTTTAAAATACCAAGTCTAATTACCATTACATACCATTTAACACAAGGTTTCATATAATTATTTTCTTGACAGAGTTGATCAAATTTAGTGATTAAAAAGACTTATCGTTAACTGAATTGACTATTAATATATTTTTAATTCCTTGAAATCAATTTAGTAAAATTGCCGGATTGAAATCAAATCTAATTAAATTGGATAAACTTAAATCACACAGACAACCAAACAAAAATAAAATATTAAATGATAGAAATGTAGCTGTATTATAGTGCTGATCTCCATCCTTTCGCGCCCTTTAAAAGACTCCCTTACCTGACTAGGACTGCAAACGCTGTGCTCAGTAAGCGTGCAGGGCTTGTAGTGCGGGCGCGCGGCCTGCGGGCGGCAGCACACGTCCGTGCACTCGGACGCCCAGCCGCAGTCGCACTCCTCGCCCTCTTCCACCACGCCGTTGCCGCAGATCGCTGGTTGCGGCTCTGCGGATGGTTCACGATTTGTTTTATGGTTTATGGACACGGTATTAATAAGAACAGAGTTGATTTTATTTGGTTCATGAGGTTAGTTAAGTTGAATGTATTTTGATGAATGATGTGATTTAATTTATATAAAGTGAAATAAAAGTGAAGCCGTTCGATGACGCTTCGAGAATTTTTATGAGTACTCGTTAGTACATTGATATTTTAAATATCATTTTTGGAGACTATATCGAATTCGAGAAGCAAGTTAAACGTCATAAATGTTTTTTTTTAATATTTTCTAAATACATCCAAGTGAGAAATAAGTGACTGGGTGCAACATAACTGCTTGAAATAATTTATAATAGTGTAACCTGTGTCTACTTATGAAGCATAAAAATCTGACCATAATTATGATACTCTTATTACGTTTGTATTCTTATTCTTGCGTGTATTACGTTTGTTTGGTTGAATTACAGCATACAGTTTTGTTTGTGTAACGAACTGGACGTCCTTACCTGTGAAGCAGCCTTTAGGTGAGCGAGCCTTGTTGTTAAGGACCGGATCGATCGCACGGAGGGAACACGGTGAGAATTTGTTGTTGTTCTTCCGATCGCCGCTCGTTGCGCGCGCGAACATGATGTAGTTGCCGTCCTCGCCGAATGGTGTGCATACTTCAGGGTCGTGCTGGAATAGAAGCGAAACATTCATAGTATAAATATAGTAACGCTACAAATCTAAGTTAGTCAAACCTAAAGCTTTCGACAGCCTTCAATGTGACGTCACATTGAAGTAATAATGTCATTATTTAATGTAATATGGACAGAGAAGGAGAAAAGAGAGAGAGAGCAACAGATCTGTCGAGAGCCAGTAACCAACAAAATACTGTTATGGTTGTCAAACAATAAAATGTAAGGCGAAAAAAATAATATAAGTCTTTATTTACGTTTGATATTTTATCTTTTTGTTTGGTCGATCGTGTGACGTACAAATGGCTAAAAAACCTTTCGCAAGAATACTAACCATTTGTGTCTTGTCGACTGTGTAATATAATGGATCATGGACCTGTTAAATTGCCTAAAAGCTTTTTAAAATAACGCTAACAAAGATTTTAAGGATTCTTTTGTAGCTGAAAATGTTGACAGACAACTCCATTTACAGCGACCGCCTAGCGAGCTTAGAAATTGTTCGCTAGGTGTACAGATCCAATGAACGTTTTTAAATATTCAATTTGAAGACCAAGGCACACAATTTAAAGAATTCTAATGTAATAGTTCTTGTGACGATCTTTATTGTTCTCAAGTAATTTAGTAGGAAGATAAGTTAATTTTGGTTTTTCGAAATTACGTAGATTCGTACAGAAAATTTGAGTCCTAATATCGTATAAAATCCAAGTGCTATGCAAATTGTAGTATCCCACATGAAAAAGTTAAAATATTATATATCTATAAATAAATAAAAGAAACAAAAAGTCATGAATAAAAAGGATTCTTCCTAGTTATATAGCGTTCGCGTTTGCTTTACTTTAATAATAAATCCCACCAAAACATTCTGTAAAAAAACTAACCAAGTCTCTATGTAGCTGCTTCTTTATCTCTAAAAAGTAATGAAATCTAGACAAAGTCGTGCCAAGTCTAAGGTTCCTTACTGCGATTTCTTTATTATT
>DWNE01008802.1:0-11301 GCA_018249875.1 Cecropterus toxeus | reverse complement strand
AGGCATTTAGAACCCCTACATCATCAGGGTTGTAGAGTTGAAGGTCCAATTGGACGTCTCATGTCTCTGATTAGCAATCTTATGCTATATGCGTAAGTACCAAATGGCTAACTGAATTTTTTATATAAAAACAAATTTTGTGATATACTCACTTCAAATATAACTCCCCTATAACAAACGTGATGTTTTGTCGTTATTATGGATGGATCCCTTCGTGCATGAGTCCGATTCGAACTTGGCAATTTTTTTATAACGCTGTTAATGTACATAATATCTATAATTTAAAGTCTGTTACCATAAAAGCAACAATTTTTATATGGTTAAAAGTACTCATAGAAAAAGTAGTAATACCGAAATATGTTAATAATATATATGTACATATAATTATGTACCTATTATTGAAATCGTTCTAATAATATGTTAGAGAAAACATGTTTTTTCAATCAAATACGAAAAACCTAATTACATTTAACATACTGTTAACACGAAAAAAACAATTTATTATTTAATTGTGATTATGTATTTGTGCATTGTTTTTATAGAGCTCAAAATTGTACGTAAATCAATTATAAGTTTTTTTGGCTGTGGAAAATCTTGGACTATGTTACTTTTTACAATAGTAATTTGAATTAAAACATGAAGCAACTACTAGTTAAAATGTACAACAGAGATAAAAGCCACGAATAGATGGGCCTGTATCTCTAGAACTTTTCCATACAGCCCTTGGACAGTACTAGAACCATTGTTTACATGGTCTTTAGCGGACAACCCATGTAGTGGAGTGGTCACCATACAGATCTGACAAACACACGGTTCAATTCGCGTCCGGACACACATCTGTGTGATGAATTTAGATTTTGACGACCCGCGAGGCGAAGCGGTCACCATAAGGTCTGACACGCAGTGGGTTCCAAATTCGATCCCCGGCCAGACAGACATCCGAATGATGAATTTAGATTTCAGTTCTGGGTGTTCGTGTATTCGTCTGTGTGTATCTATGACACCCACGTTACGGGAAAATGCTAGTGTGGCTATGAGTGAAGAAAGCGTTGTCATTTTTGTCTGATGCCGTCCGTCGTTACCTAAGGTAGCTATTTTATGACTCGTGTTGCCAAAAGATTGCCGACTTCACATTTAAAGTATAAACTATATATTTTAAGAAAATCGCTTATTCTTATAGAACTCAAGTTACAAGAATATTATTAAAACTTACCTTATTTTGAACTATTTTGGTATTTTCTTAGTATGTATTTATAGAAAAAATAACAAAAAATAGAAACCGACTTCAATGTCACCAAAAAGCAATGGTTTCTTAAATACACAGTAGGTACATATAGTACATAGTCCCGAAGTCGGCACTCAACCTATTTTGCTAGATTACAATGGTGAATCTTTGTCCTACAAGTATGTAAGGTCAGGTCAAGAAGGTCAAATTTTCCATCATAATATTTCGTTTTTCATACCTAATGTTGATTCCAAGTTTCATAAGAATCGGTTTAGTAGGAGCTGAGTCATTTCTCCATTTGTCGAGCACATCCTTTATGCAAATTTCAGTATTACCTATGCGATTTTCTCATGGATGCCGTTGTTAGAACTGATCCAAATTACAATAGGACCAAACGTCAAAAAACATGTCAAAATTGGTCCACTCTAACCACAACTTTCAATGTATCAAACATAAAAAATACAGACGAATTGAGAACCTCCTCTTTTTTGTAAGACGGTTAAATAAATTTAAATACTGTTTTTACATATAAGTACAATTAAGCTCTAAAAAGTAGTATACTAATCAAACTACGTCACTAATTATATCTTTCAGACACAAGTAAGACGGACACGTTTGAAGAAACGAAATGAGTAACTCATGTCGATGAACTCCACTAACAAAAAATATTTCACTTGAAAAAGTTGAAATACAGTAAAAGCATCGTATTCGTGGGGGTTCTGTTCCGCTCAAATCGCAAATACGGAAACCGCGAAAAAAAACCTGCCTGCTGTCTTCAAAAAAACTACGCGGTAACAGAAGGTGCGGAATCTGTTTACTTGTACTGACTGTAGTCAAATACAACAAATACGCGAATACTAAAAACGCGACCGCGGAACCTGTAAATAAGGAGTATTGTCTATACTCTATATTTAAACTTGGCAAGGCCGCAGCTAATGATTAAAATGTTACAATTACCAGTAACGATATAATCAAATGACTGTACAAGAATACTAACAAGTACAGTAGCGTACAAAAGTAATTATAATTAGCCTGAACGATTTTGAGTAACATTTTGCACAGCAGCGTCTATCTTGTAAATACGCTACATATATTATGTTCTACTGTACTTATGCGCACAAAAGGCCAGATTATTAGTATTGCAGTGCTATTGAATGTTATAGTCCGTAAAATGTAAATCCGTAATTGGCTTATTAGTTTAACATAGAAAGTATAGTATATATTATTTTTAATAGTTGTGGATTTTGTTAAATAAATAAATGATAAACGCACTTTATTTCGGCATTTTTTTATGGAATTGAGGCTTTATCTTACAGTTAAAAATTTCACAGATGATGTATTTCTGTTGGCGCGGTAACAACAAATGCTAAAAGAAATATAAAGTTAAATATTAATGGAAGGCTATCATATAAAAACCCGTTTTTTGTGGTGATTTTTTATAGATGGCGCGGAACTCTTCTTGCGCGGAGTCACAACCGGTTTTTTATACATATTTAATTTACACAATACCGATTGTTAAAACTGTAGATATTCGTTAATGATTAGGAAGTTTTTGTCAGTTAATGCATTTATAAATAAATTATAGCTATCCAAAAGTTTAATTCGAAGGCAAAACAGAAATAAGACATGTAAGTTTATCACATAACAATAAATATAATAGAAGTTGGAATGTTTTGTTTGTTTGGTTGCAAGTGCTAATATCTGGAATTTAAGGTGCACACTACCTCTTTCATTTTTTAATTACATGGAAGTAGCAAACGAGCATACATACCACCTGGTGGTAAGTGACCAGTGCCGTCCATGGACATCTGTAATTAACTCCAGATAAGATTGTCTTACCTGATGTTTGCCACAGATGCGCTCTTAGGACAAAGTTGGAACGCGTCGGATTAGTATGTCGCCTTTACGATACCTTCAGACCAGTATATAGCAGCGTTTAAGATTGTTATTATAAGGCAGAAATAGGTGAAACCACAAATAGTTCTACCACCTCTAGTAACCTCATCCAGTATAAGTAAAAAAAAAATCCATAATTAATTTAACGTGGGAAAGTTTTTTTCATGATTATATGTATCAATTTCTGAAATATGTCGCAGTCACCAAAGATATTATTCTAGGTCAATGTTATTTTGTTGAGTTTGGCTAAGTTTGTGTGCAAATCTGCAAATATTTTGCTTATTGCTGATTTATCTCGAATTTCTCACGTTATGGCTGTTTTTATGATGGTTTCAGTATTGCTTAAACTATCTGAAAGAGATCTTCTCCAATGCCGGTGTGGTGGCTTATAAGTGTCTACAGGGAAATATAAATTTTGTAACCTGTCAACCGTACGAAGGTTCTCGTTTCTAATACTTACTTGCGTCTGTTTCGCCCAACATGATGTTATCAGCACCAAATGAGACTTTGCCCAGTATCTCATACGTATAAATTGTCTTGTTAAATCTGCAGTTCATAAAGACATCTCCGTCTTTATTTTTCTTGACGTCATAGATAAAATCAAACTTGAGCTTCAATTTCTCTGTAACGACCGATTAACAATAAATAATTTATTTATGATTGTTATAAAAAAAATATTCTTCGTAATTATAACAATTGACAAAATAATAACATTCATAATCAGGTAAAAATAACTACATACCGATTTTAATTTTGCCATTTCCTTCTCCGCTGATAGTGTCACCACTAAACAAGTTCTTCAGAATTGGATTTGAACCAGACACCTTATATTTAGACTTGACTGTAAGGGAAGGACAAACTAGTGTCATATCTGCATATCCCTTTTCAATATCAGATCTGCAACAAAATATATCATCATTACAAAGAACAATTGTTTAAAAATGTTGAAAACAATAAAAGGCAATTAATAGGTCTGGAACCGAACTACAGCACAAAGTGTAGTATTCTTTGTTACTACTTTACTAGTGTACTTTCTCTATATATTTTCTTTCTGGCTCTGAAATCTCTCACATCTCAATTTCTAAAGGTACACAACCGGAGCCCTCGGAGCGCATTGCCCCATTGGGCTTAACCCAAATGAGCGGCTTGGCTCACCGCACCGTCTAGTCTCTACGATGGTATATGACTACACATACCGCCGTCCTTTCCGGGGTCATCTGGATAAACGGTTCAAGCTCCCACTCTTGCCGCTCACCACCCCGGAAGCCCCCTTTTAGTCGCTTCTTACGACAGGCACAGGTTACTGTAGCCCTTTAATGATCCCGGAATTATATCGATTCAATCTCTTTGCCTGTGTTCACATATAGACTAGTTCATGTAGACTTGTGTGTAAAAAAATCTTGCACATATTTTACTTACTTGTAATTTTCCACTACGCAATTTTTTACTCCTTTAACTGTTCCTTCAGTTGCCGTCAGTTCCAAGAGATCCAATATGGATACTGTTATATCTTTAAACTCATAGGGGTCCGTAGGCGGAATGCCTAGTTCACTTACACCAGTACTGGCTATGGCCAGCATTGATGAGGTAATGAGTTTTCCTTGGCAATCACTATCTTTTATACTACATTTCATAAGGGTATCCACTGTAAAAGATGAAATGTGTTATCTATATTATTTCTAGATTGGTTATATTTGGATTTGGGAGGTTAAAATTATTGGCAATTATTCGTGTCTTATGGGAAATCGTGAACGAGCAACAATTTAGATGAACAACACAAACTAAGCTGCTCATCCACAAGTTTGCAGAGGCTCTTAAAATTTAAATTTTCTATAATTTTAAATTATCCTTCTAATTATTTAAAATTGAAGCAAATTTAAATTAAAGGATATTAAAAAAATATAGATGAATAAGAATGAAATGAGAACGGGAGGACGTTCTCATTTCATTCTTTTTGAAGTCGGTTAATTATCCTTCTTATTATTATTATCCTTTTAATTATTCTAATTGTTAATTGTCATTCTTACTTATATATTTTGGATTTGTATACATTTTAGATTTCTTATTGCTAAGTGACCTCCATACGTAAATTTTTACCTGATTCAATCTAGAGATTTCATTCGAGTATATTTATATCCATTTTATTTAGCGTACCCTACAGCTCAAACGGCTTAGCGGATTTTTACATAATATATGAGAGGTCGTTGGATTTTATATATTTTAAAATTTTGGCCTAAAACAGCAATGAAATGTATTAAAATAAAAATTATATAAAAGGTGGTGCAAAAGTAATCATTGCAAATGGCAATATATTCGTTAATAATCCACATATTTCTATACTCCTCAATAAAACTTTTCCTAATGACCAAAACGACAGGTTTTGGTGATTTGCACTGGGCTTTTCTTTTTGTGGTGTTTCTTGTAACGCGAGCGGACGACGACAATTCTCAGACTATAAAATCCCTTAAACAGAATATCTGTCACAAACGCGGGAATCTATCGGCGGAAGTTCTGGCAAAAGTGATAGAAAATGGCATAAATAGAGCTCCCAATTTCAAGGGGTTATCAATTCTGGTGGCGACCACCTGGCCTATCAAATAAACATAATCTAAAAGATTTTTTATTCTTACAACACAGCTATATATTCTCTTTAAGATTTGTGAACGATAATGCTACGGGACCCTTCGCCTGCGAGTCTGACTCGCACTTGGCCAATTTTTTTTATATAAAAAAATACAAGGAAACAATACCGTGTGACAACTTTTGCGTCACTTTATTTTATAAACTGCTGTAAGGACAACAAATATTACTGAAAAATCAAATATAACTACGATTGACATCGCATACAACTTCTAACTACTTTGTTATATTAAAACAATAAACCTGAATGCTTAAAACGATTTTTTGTTCACAATGATATATTAAATTTAACGCTTTATATATTTTTAGAATAGTCTATTTACTAACTTTCATTAGATATCTATATTTATGTGATAATTGAAAATGGGCCTTCCCCCATTTTTCCCTATTTACAGGTGCCATTTTTATAAATTAAACAGCTTATGTCATTTTCCACACTTAGACGATTTTAATGATTTGTCATACGCCACAATCCGACAAGCCGTTTGGGTTGTAGCGTGTGCCAAAGAAACGGACATACATACAGACATACATATACACACGCATACTCCTTCTGACGCAGTCAGGTAGAAACACCTTATTACCATCACCATGGCATAGTAAAGAAAAATTCATAATCTAAAGAAACAAACATAATATTGATATCTTACCAAATTTAGCTTGATTAAAGGATATAACGGCAATAATGAAAAAAATAAGTGTTTTTAAAACAAACATGGTTCCTTTCGAATTGTTTGTACGATATGATTAAGTTTCACACAATACAAATAATGTTAGACAAACCTTTATATATGTACAATTCTTACAGCCGCATCGTTTTAATAAAGGCAAAAAAATCAGTCAAGTGCGAATTGGACTCGCGCGCGAAGGATTCCGTATCATCATTTTTAAAAAATGTCAAAAAAATCACGTTTGTTGTATAAATAATACTTTTATTTTATTATTTACTATTATTTGTTTTATAGCTGCAGGAGAAAAACATCTGTGAAAATTCTATCCATCTAGCTATCATAGTTCTTGAAATATATCCTAGTCTCAGACAGATGGACCGACGGCCAGACAGACAGACGAACAGCAGAGTATTACGATTCAATTTTTACCGTTTGGGTACGGAACCCTAGAAGCGAGTTTTTTATACAATGTTACCCTGAGATTATGTACATACAATTATATGCTGTGAACATAATAATTTTTTGCACGTGTACGTGTAGTTTACTTTGTATAATTATAATTGTCTTAACTTAAATCACTTCACGAAGCTAAGAGATGATATCAATTATCTAACTACCTACTATTTTTTTTATAAATATGACATAGCAAACGAACAAGCAGCCCGACTGATGGTAAATGGTTACTGCCGCCCATGGACATTTGTAAGCAACTTCAGAACTTAGAATAGGAGTTCTATATGAAGTGAGCTCTATTTTCTCTGCAAGATTTGTGAATGATAATGCTACGGAACCCTTCGCCTTCGAGTTCGACTCGCACTTGGCAGATTTTGTTTCACATTACGTGAATATAAAAGTTAAGATATATATGGTTATGTAAAAAACAAACACTTTTTCTTTTTTTCAAAAAAAAAAAAAAACAAAGTATTTCGTTTATCTTTTTGTTATACCTACCTCAGTTTGAAGGAGCAATTGAGCATGAACTCCACTTCATGTGAACCTGAATGTGAACGGGAATTCTGCAACCGATTCCATATTTATAAAACAGGTAGCCGATCACAGATACGTTGCTACTTTTGAGGACATTAAGCTTGTCATCTCATCTCATCTCATTAATATGAGAGACCGGGATTTCTCATAAAAACCTTTTAGGAGAAAATAGTATACTTCTTAAATATTGATTTCTGTTGACCTTTTAGTCTCAATTTATACTGCATTTATTTAAAAATCTTGCTTGTGATTGCACAGAAATACATACATAGCGGTCCAAAAAAACTTGTATGCACCATTTGATTGAAACCTTCCTAACTCCAGGACAATTATTTGACAGAATCTAATGAAATTCAAATAAAGGAAATAGAATGAACAAAAGATTTTTTTATGTACCCAGTCATAACGAATTTTTCCTATTGGTTTTCTTAAGGCAAAGAAATTATGAAGGCGGGTTGTTTAAAGGCCAACCCTCAGTTATCAACAAAACCCACCGGCGGATCTTGTTTAAGAACACATTTGTACACGAATCTTGTGATCAAAAAAGGATGGGTTAAAAAACCAAATTATTAATAGTAACATAGTTAAGAACATTAAAACAAAAACCCGACTGCTTAATTCGATATTTTTGTTCATAATGATATTGTATATTTAATTCAACGATTATATGAGTTTTTGTCAAAATAGTCAAGTACAGTATATTTTTATTTATTTTATTAATATGGAGTAGCAAGCGAGCAAGCAGACCACCTGATGGTACCTAAGTGGTTACTGCCGCCTATGGATATTTATGAGCAACCTCATATAGAACAGGGGTTCTACATGAAGTCGACCACACATGCGTTGCTACTTTCGAGAACTGAGATGGTCGCCTCATATAAAAATGAGCCGGCGACCACATCCTTCCACCTCGCACAAGAACTGCTTCACGCTAGAAATAGCTGTGGCGGTGGTACTTCCCCGGTCGAACCACATGGGTTCTACCATCTGGCAGTTTCATTTCATATCACCCATAAACTGATACGATTCTAATGATATGTCGTACGTCATAATCCGTCAAGCCGTTTGGGCTGTAGCGCGTGCCAAAGAAATGGACATACAAGGCTGCGCTCCATTGCGTTGTAAAGAATAATTTTAATTTGGGGTCGTTTAAAAATTTTACTATTTCTAATAATTAAAACTTGGATGTTTAATCCAATTGAAATTAAACTAAAATGGAAAGAGAAAATCAAAATTAACTCAAAAAGAGTTTGGGTATGGAGAGATACTAATACGAAGCCAATAATAGTTAGTATCAGAAGTAGCAAAGCATTTATGTTGGACCTCAGTATCAATATATTTTTAAACCTTTCTAGGGTTAACTTCATATTGCAATTTTGCAACAATAACCGCACAATTCAAAATTACTTAATTTTAAGCATCTGACACCCAAAATCATTTTCTTAACAAATTAAGAATTATTTATTATTTTAACTTAATCTATTAAAAGATAGAGACAAGGGGCATTGACAAATTTTTCACAGGCTCTACTGCAAAATTAGCGTTTTGTGTTATGTTACTATTTAATCCAAGCAGTGATATTTCTCAAGCAGCAGTGACCACTTCTTATCTGGAGGATACGATAATTATTCATCTGAGCTGCTTTGAATCGGTCTGAATGATCGGAGCATATTTTTTTTATAATGTGGAAGTACTAATCAAGCATGCAGCCCATCCGATAGTAAGTGGCTACTAGGGGTAGTAGCCACTTCATCTCTGTAGTATCGGGACTACAGATATGAAGTGGCTACTAACTGTCGTAAGCGGCGACTAAAAGGGAGTTTCCGGGATTGCGGGCGGGTGAGAACAGTGGAAGCTCGAACTGTCCAGTCAAGTGACCCTGGGAAGGACGGCAGCATGTGTGGTCGCATGCCGTCGTAAATACCTGCACGGTAAGCGCTGATGCTCACCGGAACGAGCCAAAAAAGGACATTGCGCTTGGAGGACTCCAGTTGCGTTCCGTTGGAGATCCCGGAGTCCTCCACACAGCGCTGAGAATGCCAACGAGGGGGTTTTATCATGATTTGGTTTCATTCCGTTTTATTTCATTTCATTTCGTTTTATTTCATTTCATTTACTCGGATAAAACTCACCTAATAGACTCCATATCAAACGGGCCCCCGCTCTTTGAAATAAGCGCCTCGAGTGTTTCTCGGAATATGACTTAATTATAAATTCAAGAAATATTTTATCGATTTTTTCTTTAACACATATTCGTATATATATTCCAAGCGTTCTCACGTTTTTAAAGTTGCTGAGAACGAGTCCCCGATAATAGAAAATGTTAAAGTGAAAAAAGAATAACTTCAGAATACCAATTTGGCGCCTGCTTCAAGATTCAAATATTTTCCACTTTGAAGAGATTGATCAAAGAAATAATACTAAAAGCAGACCTCTTAGCCTGCCGAGGAAAATGAGAGTAAATTTAACCCGCAGTAATGCGCCTTTGAAGGGCTCGAGGGAACTCCGCAAAGGAAAATTGCAAAAGTTAGTGGTCCCATAAGAGGGAGAGTTATTGTCACAAGATATTTCAGAACCTGTGTTGCAATGTTTTTGTATAAATTACAATTATATGGAAAGTTCTGGCTAAATGTGCTCGAAAATAAAAAAGTAGAAGCCATACTTTTAAAAGCATAGTAATCATAAAACTCGATACCTAGTGCGGAAACATTAAAGTGTATACTCATAATTTCAGCAGTACTTTATGCAGTGCAGTACCAGGGAGGTATTCCCGCCTCACCTATTCCTAGCGTGAAGCAATTCTTGCGTTTCGGTGGAAGGGTGTGGTTGCCGGCTCACTTATATATGAGGCGACCATCTTAGTTCTCGGGACTAACAACGTATCTGTGACAGACTTCAGATAGAACCCCTGTCCTTTATGAAGTTGCTGACGGATATCCATGGGCGGCAGTAATCACTTACCATTAGGTGAGCTGAGTGCCCGTTTGATGCTTCATTTTTATAAAAAAAGGGTTCTAAAAGGTTTTTTTTAAGTTAAAGTCTCTATGCGTTTTTTAGTGTAAATAAAGATTTATGGAGAAAGGACTAACATAGTTAAATTAAGCAAGCGTACCTACTGAATATACGTTACCGAGATCTATCACTTAAATACACCGCTATCACCGAACAAAACAATTCGACACCTGACGTTCTCGTCTCAACACCTCAGTAGGTATTCATTAGAGACGAAATAGATAGCAGTTTGGCCGGATATTCAGCCATGTAGCCGGATAGCCGGACATCCGGCGAAACTTAGCTGTTTACTGAGCTGAAGAAAGAAACCCCCAACCTGTGTTGCTGGATTTTTATCTCAAGTCAGTGTGAATTGATTGCAATCGTAACGCTTTTACGCCAAAATCTATCTTTTTTCAGAGCCTTGCAGCAATGTGTGCAGCGAAAGACTTTTTTTGAAGCTGGCCTTATTTATGAAGAGAAACAACACCGCTTGCTAGCTCTCAATGCAATGAAATTAGTATAATTTATTTACCATGATTTGCCGTTAGTGCAGTATGAGTACTAAATAATACATTTTCTATTACATTCATTTACTATTGTGTGATAAAAAGTTAAAACTAAATCTAATTATATTTCTTAAGAGATACTAAGACTAACTAAATAAAGCAAAAAATTTCTTAATTTTTTTATTTATTTTTTATTCAGCCGGATAGTAGGGGAGCGGCACCGAATACTGGAAAGTTGCCTAATACTGGGTACCACCTTATTTCCTCTGTTAATAGCGCAATCTCTTTGAAACTTTTTAAACTACTACTGCAAAGAAGTGCATCAAAATATCTTTCTAATCCAGCGCCATATTTATTATCAGTTGACAGAAAAAAATCAAAC
>DWNE01008801.1:0-11302 GCA_018249875.1 Cecropterus toxeus | reverse complement strand
AACTGCTTTTTTAACGCATTTTCGTTAAATCGAGTTTCAAATTACAATGATTCTAAAGAAGTTTCACTTCGCAAAATATTTTCTGATACGAATCACTTCCAGGTAGCTTCTTAGCGATGAGTAACTGACGTGTTATTTTATATTGAATATTGTTGGCGTGTAAAACGCTGGAAACGGCCCGTTGTCGGTTTTAATGTTCGATTGACACGATACTTAGTATAACTCACGGTTAGGTTCTTACAGAGACATTTTTTAGAGAAGCCGAGTTTATTATCATATTATGATGTTCATTAAATTAGGGGATAATTTGGCAAATTAAGGGATTTCATCATCGGAGCTAAGTTTAGGAATTGTAATGATATATCATTTAAGTTTTTAGGAAAATTATATAAGATGGGACGAGAAAATATTTCCCTAACAAATTCAATAGAAACTCGATAGGTAAGATATTGGTAGTAAAAATTCTGACTTTTTCATAAATGTCAAATATATTTATTAAATATAATTTAAATCTTGTCTACTATGCTTTTCTACTATGCTACTATGCTAGCTAATAAACACAAAACTAATCAAAACTGAATGTTAGTGTTAAGCAACTTATAGTTTCAGCCCGTGTACTTATGTAGAAACTAAAATTAGCACAAGTTCTTTATAACCTAAGGTTCTTTATAAGGTTTTACCTGACTGCGTCAGAAGAAGGGTTCATATGCTTTTCATTTCTCTGTATGTTTATTTGTATGTATGTATGCCCATTTCTTTGGCACGCGTTACAGCTCAAACAGCTTGACGGATTGTAATACATTACATATCATTGGAATCGTCTTAGTTTGCAGACTGACTTAAGCTATATAATTTTAAAAATCTTACCTGTAAATAGGAAAAAGATTTCTTTAAAATAATGAGAATCAAATGAAAGAGTATCAAATGAAAGCTAGTAAATACGCATCTTCTAGAAAAACATTAACTTCATTTTGTTTTTTTTTTTAAATACAAAAACCTCCACTGCCAATTTTATTTGTAGTATTTTTTTCTTATTTTAAAATATTTTATTTTTAAGACGTAGGGGACATAGCGGACAAAATAAAACGAGTGCCTCTATGAAAACATACTCTACGCTACGGTTGTACTGTGTGAGTCACGTTTGCCTTGCTGATGGATGTTGTTGCACAAATATTCGGGCTTTAAACTCGTTAAATGCGGGCAAGGCACAAAAAGAATTCCACCTAATTAAATGGTAGGTCGTAGCTCGTCGTAGCGGTAATTAGTTAAGATTGAAAAATGATAAGTCAGGTTATTAAAACACTCGCTCTGTAAACATTATTAAGCTATTCTAGGTATTTTTTACAATCGCAAAACTACATGGCTGGTTTGATTCCTATCTAGGCATAAATCGTTTTATTATCCATTACTAGGGGTGAGTTGAGTTGTCCCTAGTTTCGGGACCAGAATAGTCTACGGTTTCCCTTACTTATCGTAAGAGGTGACTAAAAGGGTGCTTCCGGTTGCGGGTGACAAGAATGGAAGCTCGAACCACCCCGCCATCTGCCCCGAGAAGGATGGCGATATGAGTGGAGATATATTCCCGCCCTGGGTTTAGGTCGAGGCCTGGCTGGAGCCTGGTGAATGCTCTCTGCTGCTCCAATGTAGACTGGTAAATAAGGCACGGATTGTCACCTACGTATTAGAATAATGATGCTTTCCGAAGTATCATGAATTTTAGTGTATATTTTTAATGGAACAGTTCTTACGGTTGTAAGACCCTTTGCAGAGGTGGTAGAATCCTTTCAAAAAGTGATATGACCATGTCATAACTATTTCTGTCTAGAAATAACCTCCATTACACTTATTTCTAGAGCGAAGCGTAGAGTTTCGGTGAAAAGGTGTAGCTTTTATACACGAGACGCTCGTCCTAGTCTTTGGGAGTAGCGATGCATGTGTAATTAACTTCAAATCGAACCCCTGTTGTATGTATGTGAAATTGTTTATAGAAATCGACGGGCGGCAATGTAGACTTAATATAAGATGAACTGCGTGTTCGTTGGCTACATAAGTCATATGAAAAAATGTATGAACGTACACAATACGTAATAACGTCATACATATACATCTAAAGATCTAAGATTCCATAAGAATGAAAGGAAAATAACACGCCACTTGAATTTGATGCGAGAAAATTTCCCCATACATCACGAGTTGACCTCTATTACCTAGCGAGCTATACAGAAGTCCATAACATTTTTCTTTTCCCCAAAATAAATGTACCAGAGCCGTATGCATACATTATCGCGACTTATATAAAATTGTTTGTCTTGGCTTGTGTAAGTTGTACAACTTTATGAACGACGGATGAGATGAGTTCCCGCAAGTTGGAGTTTCTGCTATTGTGTTTAAAATAAATACAGAGTTAATTAAAACCTCATCATATTTCATTAAAAGCTTCAAGTTCCTGGAGCTTTCCTCAAAGGTAAATACCAAAAGTCATGTTTAAAAAGATTTGTATGTGAATTAATTATTTTTATTATAAAAAAAACGGAACAACTTTTTATCGTTGTGTTAAATAATAGTGGTAATGACAAATTATTAATTTAAAATACAATAAATTTGTGCTATTTTTTTTTACATTTTTACTGTAATTTCTCGGTATGTTGCTTTTATATAAAATAGAAGAACAGTGGAGTAGAAGGAAGAATAGAAGTAGCAAAAGGGCATGCAGTCCGTCTGATGGTAAGTGGTAACCACCACCTATATGTGATGCTCATAAACATCAGCAAACATCATAAATATCATTTTGACGTTTATGACGTTTGACAGATACAGTGCTATTCCTCAGGGCTATCTTGGATCGCCTTGGATAAGTCTTCCTAATCACACCCTTCTAACCACACACAGAACACATCAGCGCTTACTAATGTTGTTATAAGATAAAAATACAGACGAATTGAGTACCTTTTATGAAGTCGGTTAAAAAGGCAAAAAATGAAGGTGGCGATGATGCCTTCGGAGTCAGAACCATAAGATGAAAGCACCTTTGAATATAAGTACAGATCCTTCCAAGGATATTTAAAGGGTGTAGTGTAATTAGTAGCAAAGTGGCAAACCTCAGCTAGGTCTCGGGTTTTATCTAAAGCTTTTTTAATATGTTACGAGTATTTATGTATTTGAATTTATTTTTGCCGATATTTCGACCTAGTTACATCGATCGTGGTCACGGCGAAACTGCAGTGGCGGGGAGCAGCAGTTGACAAGCAGTACGGTTAGTTCCGTTTTCTTTTTTAGGTTCCATATCACGACACTCTACACTAAACGTATTATTACGCACCGAACTTGGCATACTTTGTTATTTTTTATCAGAACTTGGTTATAGATGTCCATGGGCGGCAGTGACCACTGACCATCAGGCAGACTGCACGATTTTTTGTTAGTTCCATATTATAAAATTGAAAGTACCAAATAAATACCATTGTTCTAGAAATAAACCTAAGAAAACCCACAAGCCGCGCCACTCGTGACATATCTCCATACATCGCCACTGACAAATGCGTCGAATAAATCAAAATGGCCGCCCTCCGTTTCACGCAACATGGACGCCGTTTCCATATTTTTATCGCATTGTTCTAATAATGCCATTACTCCAAGCAATGGTCATTACGTGTTCCTATTTTAAACTAGTGTTGTTCATGCCACTTCGTTTGCTTAGAAAATATGGTCGCGTTCATATCGTCTCGGTTTTGGACACAGACATATTTAGGTGGGAGGGCTAATGGCTCAAGCCTGTCTCTGAATGGCTTCTTACTATTTTGTGGCGATCAGACATGTACCTTATCATCATCAAAATCTTTAATAAACTAGGAAACATTGTTAAATACCTATATTGTTGTGATAATAAAGTAAGTTCTCCCCCCTTTTCCCTATTTACAGGCGCCATTTTTAAAAAGTACTATACAGCCTATGTCACTTTCCAAATTGAGACGATTAATGATATGTCATACGTGCCAACCCGTCAAGCAGTTTGGGCTGTAGCGCGTGCCAAAGAACTAGATATATATACTAACAAACATACAAAAAATATTACCTTATTTCTGACGTAGTCGAGTAGAAAAAACTACAGTTTATTACGACTATAACCTTTACTTTACTGACCTAGAAACAATAGAAATATGCACAAAAACCGACATCACGACTTCTTAAGCTATGTACAAACTTGCGAATAGTTTTCCTACATTAATACTTTTACAAATTCATTACATAGTCAGGTTCTAATTAATATTCCGGCGTTGGCCCCATTATGCGTATTTACTTCCATTATGCTACTATGTCAGATCAGAACAGTTGGTGTTATCGAAAATAGCAATTCTATTTTCTATGTCGCCAACTGATCAACTATTTAAACTTCTATTACAAAGAACATTTAATTCAGAGTTTGTAGTTCGTAGCCTAACCTAACCTAACCTTCTACGTGATATATGAATCCACATTGGAAGAATGTGATGAAGTTCAGCATGCTTCAAGCTCTTTCCAGTTTAAAGGTGGTAGAACTCTTAGTAGTTAAGTACAAACGCCACATCTATTTCTACCTAATAACATCAGTTTGTGAATTGCTGTGTTCTGCTCTGAAGGATGTGGTAAGACATACTTATTCGAGGCGTTCCAATTTAATTTGTGGCTAACCTCAGGAAAGACTCTGGTCTTACTTGAGGGTGATTACAGATGGGTTAGCAGAAGGTAGGATTATAGAGGGGGATGATTACAGATGTCCATGGGCGGCAGTGGCCACGTACCGTCAGGTGGACTGTATGCCCGTTTGGTACTTCCATATTATTATAAAAAGTCATTAAGACGTCACTAACAGTAGGATATGAATAGATTTAGATTCTATCTTAGTGATGTCCAAACATGATTATTTTAAAAATAGAGTAATTTTGAGGCTTTTTAGTGAAGAGATAATCTTTACATCAGAACTTGTTGTACCACGAAAGACTGAACTCTAAGCGACTGCTAGCCATTATTGGAAGAGTCAGCATCTGTTCATCAAATAATTATTTTGTACTAGTATTGTATTGACGTATGTAATAATGATTGATCTTATTTATCCTTAACATCTTACTTTATCTTACTTAGGTTAAGTACCTGAAAGTTTTGAAAACGTTAGAAGGCAATTGTTTTAATAATTTAGTCAACCGATGACTAACATTGTACCAAAATAAATGTCTATCTCTTAGATAGACTTTTGTGGGAGAAAAAGGTGTTATGCGCGTTGCAGTTTAATCTTAAGGAAAAGGTAATGTAATCTGACATCGTTGGTCCCACGACGTCAGAAATTTAAATTTGTCATCTCATTAATTCTTGTCAAGCTGGCGTACAATTACTTCTGTTTAGTAAAAGACTAATTGTATGCCAGCTCGATATTTTTAGCACACGTACGTGTGTCCATTTCTTTGGCACGCGCTCTAGCCGAAACGGCCCGAGGGAATGTGACATATCATTAGAATGGTCTCAGTTTGCAGAGTGACATAATTTCTGAAATGCGTTAATAATTAATAAATTGCCATAAAAACAAAATATCCAATGGCAAATTTCAGTTTTATTAGTCGGGTTTGTCGTTTTTATAATAAGTTCTTGTAAACGACTATTCGATGCTATTTGTCAGCGAATGTAATTCAGAGTTGCTCTTTTCTCGGCGACGCTAAAACGCGGTACTTAGCAGTAATGATTGTAATTAACGCATAGTGTACGATAACAATCACGTCGGTTTTTAGAACATAACTCTAGTATAGCGTAAGCGTTGAAAGGTCAAGGCCGAGTCTGATTATTAAAAATAATTCACAGTACAACCTATAATAAATACGTGGTTGAAATCTTCGTGGTTTAATTACTGTAACACCGGCACATAACATATTCCTGCTTCATTAAAGCAATGTTAAGTGGAAAGGTGTTAGAACTAACATAGCTCGATCGGCGAAGTACCACCACCATACCAATTGCGTTTTTTTTTTTTTTTTTATAAATATGAAGTAGCAAACGAGCAAGCAGTCCACCTGATGGTAAGTGGTTACTGCCGCTCATGGACGCCTGTAAGTAACTTCATATAGAACACGGGTTCTATATGTAGTCAACCACAGATGCGTTGCTACTCCCGAGGATTAAGATGGTCGCCTCATATAAATGTGAGCCGGCAACCACACCTTTCCACCGAAACGCAAGAACTGCTTCACGCTAGAAATAGGTGGTACTTCCCCGGTCGAACTACATTGGTTCTACTACCTGATAAATTAACCTGGCAAATTATATTGAAGTATATTGAATCGTTCCAATTTATAATACACTTTTATGACAATACATTCGAAGGAGAATTTTTGTTAAGACTTCTAGGTCTTTTGTAGGTCAAATGATAACTACAAGTGGCAGTAACCCCTTTTTACCTAACTTTATGAGCATTTGAGTAAGTACTCCAGAAGGCAGAATATTCAGAAATTTCTAATCGTTTTCATTAGATTTTAGTTTGTTCCGTCAAATCAATAAGCCGAGTCTCTTTACAATACTGTAAGAAACTGTACGATAAATTCATTTGAACTTTTCTGAATTCTATTGAGAATAAAATCCAATAAAATCCACCGCCTCCAACCTTGTCAAAGATTGATTGAACACCATTTCGGTAACAACACTAGGGTTCTCAACTATCTATAAATATATTTTACTCACACTACTATAGGCATTATTAAGACAGCTAAGAATATAGCTCGGGATCGATTTAAGGAAAAGTGAGAATATATATCAAAGTAATATTAAACCAGTTTTTATCAGACGTTTTCGAGCGTATGTATGTTTTTCTTTTTGGTATGTATATCTTTTTCTTTGGCACACGCTACAAACCAAACATTATGACATATGATATATCATTAGAGTCTTCTCAGTTATCGCGACAATTTGGGTATCAAATGAAAGCTGGTTAATAAACCATTCTATATATATATACTTCTATATATTTATGTTATTATTATGTTATATTACTATTATGCTATATTATTATTACTATTATCACTTTTTTAACTCGTGTAAGCAATTTTTCAGAAGTTTCACTTCTGGCATATATGAAATACACACACTTTTTTATTATTAAATATATGTATATGTTGATAGCCCTGAACGACACGTACGTTAGGAAAATCAGAAGATATTTTCAGTTCGCTCACATTAAATATTAAGTTCGTGCTGTAGTTAGTCATGTCTGTGAATTTATTGTAAGCTTATTTTATCGAGATTTTGATTTATAACTTCTACAGGTATTCAATTAACTATTTTTATATAAAGTTTAATTTTATTATGGATTGCTACGCCTATTTTTTTCTACCCTTACACTATTATTGGTAAGTAAATTTTAGTAAAACTATTTTTTATTTTATTTTGATAATTTCAGTCTCATATTTATATTGTTTTGAGATAAATAAATAATACTCACTAAAGAAAATAGTCTTAAATCGGAAACGGCAAATAGGATTGTTAAAAATTTGATGTTAGTAATAATTATTAGTTTACGCTGTAAAGCGAAGTTAAAGATGTTTGTTTGTTACTCTTTCAGGCGAAATCCGCGGATCAACTGAAATTTGGTGCACAAGAAGTTTTTAAACTAAATTAACAGATATAATCATTACCGTGGTAGATGCAACCGAAGCGGACGGATCCACGGGAATAACTTAGATTAACAATTTTAACATATTATAGAGAAACTATCAAATCCATGTTTATATAATATGAAGTTTGACAGTCACATTTGAAATAGGTACCATGATATCATTTTCTCTATTCTATTCTGTAAACCGCTTTTGAACCTAATTTTCTTATTTTATAGAACATGATATTCTCAAAATTTAGTACGACGCTACGATTTCATGCGCTTAAATACTATTATATTATACATTTCAAAAGCTTAAATACTCGTAGTCATTTAATATGCAAGCATTTCCATAAATCTAACTTATATGGCATAAACCGTAGCGTTAATAAATATTCATTCATTTAAATTATTGGTTATAAATTAGGCGCTCATAAGAGGAATATATTATTCATTCATTCAATCGTTCAATCATTACACTACACGGCGTTGTAATAATGTAATATCCAATTTGGGGCTAATTCTGATACGTTATAACGCTTGGTTGGTCCCAATCTGTTGAAATCACAGAGGTAGATACAAAATAGACGCCTAATAAATCTTTTATCTTTTTAAACACAGACTGTGACTCAAAATCACGCACCGTGTGTGCCTTTTTAACTCTGATGAACCTATTAATATCTGTTAAACCATACCATATTAAGTTTAAATTATATACGTTGGTATATAATTTAAACTTAGGAGTTTTACATCAATTTAATTACTTTTATTAAATGTATGGTTAAAAAATGCTTCTAAACATTAACATTACATTTTTCATTTTATTTTAAACAACCAATGTTTTTAAAGTATGTAAATGTCATGTTACGTGTGACGTTATGTCACGTCTTTTACATTAAAGGGTGGCTGGCAGTTCTCTTTATTTTATATGTTACGAGGAATTTTAAGTCTTTTAAATAAACTTCTTTAATAAAGTAAATGTGTACATGACGTAGGTTAAAAACTTTATCTCAAATCTAAAAACAAGCAGACCAATATTTAATTCGTAACTCAGAATTGTACAAGCGTAACAGTTATTTCTTTAAACAGATTGCACTGTGTACAGGCGAAAGACAGGAAGCTGATTAGCCGCTTCGCATTGCACGCCATTGACTTTGACTGAAATCTGATTAGATGATAAGTCAAATTGCATGTTAATTGGCTTGGTCAAGCGCACCGTATAATCAGATTAGACTATACATACGATTTCACTAATGTAAAGCACGTAAGTAATATATATAATAATAGACCAAGGTTTTACCAGGTAGAGGAACCAATGTAGTAGACCGGGGAGGTACCACCGTCGCACCTATTTGTAGCGTGAAGTAGTTCTTGCATTTTGGTAGGGGTATGGTTGCCGGCTCACTTATATATGAGGCGACCATCTTAGTCCTCGCGAGTAGCAACGCATCTGCGATAGAGTTCAAATAGAATCCCTGTTCTATTTGACGTTGCTTAGAGATGTCCATGGGCAGCAGTAAGCACTTGCCATCAGGTGGACTGCTTGCTTTATTTATTGATATATTGTTTTTACTCTTGAAGAAGACGCAATGTTTAGTTCACTATAATTTTATTGTAAATACTTTTATTGTTTGTAAATTTAAATATAGGTGTGAAAACAGTGCATTAATGCTTTAAAAGTGTATAAAATGAGGTCGCCACAATTATGTTATTATTGGGGTCTATTTTGTTGCATTGTCTATGGTTAAAATATTGCTTTGTTAATACGCTGAAAATTGCGTGGAAAATAATAAAATGTGGCCTATTGATTTTTTATTCATAAGCATTGAATGAGAAAAGACGGTTTCGAATAAAATTCAGAATACGATTGGAATTAAGTCTAATGCTTTCTAAGTAAGATACGAGTAGCTACGTTGCGCATTGACCTACCAGATGACTGAGATGTGCCTTGAGGTAATAGTCTTGGATTCGATTCTGATTTATATTTCCTAAGCCTTCTGGTAGAAAAATTAATTCTAGGTATTCTGATATTGCTAGATAGTTAATAATGTGTTAGGTATTTAATCGTCTGAATGAGTATGCGGATTTTTATTTTCGCTAATCTGTAAAAATACTCAAATATTATATAATAAGAAAACGAATCCTTTTTCAGGAAACACGTCGTTTGTGTCACTTCAGGAAGGTTCGTGGAATAATTGTCACCCCGTATCACTGCCTTCGGACGGTAGCGCAATAAATAAAGGTTCGTGATCGACGCTATCACATGCACCTGCCGATTCTTCAGCGGGAATAGCGGAGGCTTTGTGAAATAAATATTGAAGGGTCTTTGTAGGAGGTCCGATGACGGGAACACGGTCAAATCTATTTCGGATTTTCTGCTATGTTCCACTTTATATTTTGTAAATAAATGTGAAAACAGTGTGTGTAAATCAAACACGGCAGAAATAAAAGTTAATAGTAACTAATAATTAAATATTTCAAAGCATAAGAGAATTTAAACTTAAGCTTTTTAATAGATCCATAAACGCTTTCTACACTCATAGCTCCACAGTAGGATTTTTCCTGTGTCGTGGGTGCCATGGACATACCAAGACGAATACACAAACACCCAGACCCAGAACAGAAAACTAATTTGGCAATCTTATTGATAAAAGTGGTAAAAATACCTTTAGAATGAAATTCTTGCAAAACCTGCAAAAATGCTTTTGCAGTTTCAGTCCAGGAGGTTTATTCTTTACGCGGGACGTTGTCGAAAATGTCGAGCTTTTGTCAAATATGTATTCATATATATATTATATCAATATAAAATATAATATTTTATCAAAATGTTCGTTTTTAAATTTTTATTCAAAAACTTGTATGGCTCATCACAAGAGACAGCATACGGATCTACTGAGTAATCGTGAAACTATAAGCCTTCATTCATTTGGTAGTTCCGTTCATTCGGAACACTACTAATGCTTCCTACAGAATGACCACGCGTAGAGTTTGAATGCGAATTTTGTCAAAGGTTACAATAGTCACTAAGAAAATAAAGAATAGACTAGACTTTTGAATATTGTAGGCACGAATTGTGCTCACCTACAATGCAAATGATGCTAATACGTTCAGTGTTTCATTAATGTCCGTAAAGTTCTTGTAAAGTCAAAGCTGTATGATATGAGACGCTTAAAATATAATCGTGTATAATTCAATAAGCTAACACATTTCGTATTGGTAGAATATTGATATTTCATTCGAGGAGTCATAGGCACGAATCCCAGGCATACACCTCTGATTTTTAAATGGCGTATAAATAATAAGCTATAGGTTATTTACGTAAGTTCTATAAAATAAACTTCTTAAAAAAGTGTGGTAACCTATCAGCCGTATATGCAGCACGTTAAACTATGTGATACAATCCTCTCGTTCTGAAAAGAGACCCATGCGAAGCATAAGTTCAGTTATCAGTTATCAGTTATCAATTATTAGTTATCAGTTGATACTATAGTGTAACGTAGCGGTGGTGAGATGCTCTAATATGGTGAGGTGCGGTGACGAGGAAGGTGAGTTGAGGCGAGGGGGTGTGGTGAGGGGAGGTGAGGTGAGGTGAGGAGAGGAGAGGTGAGGAGAGGAGAGGAAAGGTGAGGTGAGGAGAGGAGAGGAGAGGTGTGGTGATTGTCTATGGACAGAGCCATTATAATTTTAAAAAGA
>DWNE01008800.1:0-11302 GCA_018249875.1 Cecropterus toxeus | reverse complement strand
AGAGTGATATATATCTTGAGTTGAAATGATATATATCTCTCTTTTCATTCTAGTGATACATTTTGCGCACCTCTATTATGCCCGCAAGTAAACCTCCTGTCAACAATGTCTAAGAATGTTAACTACAAAATCTTATTTTAGTCAGTTACTGTAATTTTATAATTATAATACGAGATTCTGTAGATAACTTAAATATAAAATTAGTTGCCCTTTTGTGGGTTTCAAAATTGCTACAATTAGCATTATGGGGTTTCATGACTTTAGGTTAAGAGGTAAATATTAAAAAAAATAGATAACGCATTTGTATCAACAAATCAGTCCGTCAACAAAAATTAAAAATACACATTAGAGTCCTATACAGACATCATAGACAACATTATTTACAAAAAAAAATCATATACATTTGCCAAATAATATTTACGATATCATTATCATTCGGCAGAAGACTGGAACGAACGAATTGTGGTCTTAGTCTTTAACTTGCTTTCTTGATTAATAAGTACATGTACAACTAGTACAATACGAGTTAGGCAGAATTTGCTGGTGATTGACGTGCGAGTTTATATTGAATTTTTATAGCTTTGTGCTGATCGACTAGAAAACATACTATAATAAAATACGACATCTAAAGAATTGTGGCAATGTCTTAATTGGTGTCTGAAGCCTTGTGTTATCTTGCCATAGCATATTGAAATTATAAAAAAAATATATAAATTAGGTACCTATATTTTGTATGAATTAATGAAGATAGATTCTAAGGCGCCAAGCCAAAAGCCGTAAAAACATTTTAAATAATAAATATATTTTGTATTAAAAGTTCGATTGAACAAGCAAATTCGGTCTACAATGGTCTATGAAATTCAAAAATTTATAGCAAAGCCACTGGATTCGAAAAAATACCTGAGAATATCTACTTCATGTCGTTACATAAAACTGTGGTGTAGTAATTGTAACAGCAAGCCTTCCTGATGAGCTTCACTGATCGCAATTTTACTCATCCGTCAATGAAAGTCTTAAAGCGCAACTCGAGTAAGTATTTTTACTAGTCACTAGTTGTTTATCTATAGCTAATTCATAGTTCAATATTTTATCGACATTAATTTCATTAACAGTTGTTGGCTGAAAAGCAAGAAGCCAAAGCCGGCAAAAGCAATTGACAGTTGTGATATTGACAGCTGATGTAGGGATGTGTCTTGGATAGGAGGAAATCGATTTTATATTAATCGATTTTCTTTTTGAATCGAACAATCGAATTATCAAACAAAAATCGATGTTTTTTGTTTAAATTGTTTTGTGCTTTAAAGTTAGCTACCCAAGTATTTTTTGGTTTTTAGTAGAAATTTTTCATGCAAATCATCACAAGTAATAAATTGCAAACACACTCACAAATTTAATCATTTCTATCAGATTTCTCGTTCACACTTATAGGCATATCGGAACTTCTAGTGTTGTATAACAACAAAGAAGGGATTTGTCGAGGTGCGCAAAATGTATTACTAGAATGAAAAGAGAGATATATACCATTTCAACTAAAGATATATATCACTCTTTTATATCAATAGCTCATTGATGATATGAGTTATTGCTAAGTGTCATAACGTTCTATATCAATATATCTAAAGATATAATTGCGGAATGTTTATATCTTGACATTTGTGTAAGTTTATATTGACTATTCTACTAGTGAAAAGTTCAAATGAAACACTATTTCAATGTGTACGATTTTTTTCTTATCAAAATATTCGGTTTTTTGCACAAAAGGACGAAAAAAAAGTTTTCTTGTCTGTAGAAGGAATGCCTTAAAATTAATGTTGGCAACTATGTCACGTATCTTAATTCATTTCATTCACCTCAATCGATTCGTTCATATTGAACCATATCACTCAGATATAAAGATATAATTCAAAAGCGTCTGAGCCGAAGAGTGATTAGCTCTTTGGTGAAAATATATATCTTTTCTATCACTCACTCGCGAGCTACACAACTCTAGTCAACAGCAGGTAATCAAGGAAAAGTTAAAGAAAATCTGTAGGTACAGACTTGTAGGTAATAAATCAGAAAGTAATTAACTAATGATATAAATAATTATAATGGATGGTTCCTCTAAAACTAGTAATAAGTCTTTAAACCTTAAATTTATGTAAGCTACCTGCGTTCGAGCGCCATCCCTTTATCGATATTAAGTTGTGCATGGTCACATTCCTTTCACGTCATGTTTTATGACTCAGTTTACACGTTTGTTATGGCTCAACTATAACGGGTGATATTGTAAAATTCATTAAAAATCAATTAAGAAGTTAAACGAACAAAATATTTTTTTAAAACCACCCTCTGTTCACAATATCCAATTACTGTTATGTTTTACTGACCGAGTTTTGCCACAATAAATATTATGTTTGCTAGGCACTAGATGGCGTTACAAGTAATTCTAGTATGGGGTTGCTGGAAAATTATTGAAAAGTACCTAAAAATACGGAATAAATAATCTATTTAGTGATTCAAAGCTGCGGATATTGAATAATCGAAAGAAATACTGAAATAAAAAACGATTATTTATGGTGAACAAACCGATTGTAAATCATCGATTACTCCAAAAAATAATCGACTTTTTTGTCCATCCCTAATGTGATGGCAATTATGTGAAAGAGCTAAACTATGTTTAAATGATAATGTAGTAATTTTTATTATTATAGCAGCTTTTAAACAATGGAATAATACGAATTAGTAACTCATTTGTGAATGTTACATGTAGAAAATATACAAAATGTTTCTCTTAGTGAATTCTAAAATTATATTTAGGACCGCTGTTCGATTGTCGCCGTCTTTTATAATTCCTATATTTGGGAATAAAAATGAACACGATCACGACAATATAAACATGATCAAAGATGAAACTCCTAAAACAGGATTTGATCGAGTGAAGAAGATGTTCACAAGAAAGTAAGTAAAAGTGTTTCTTTTGAAATAACCTAAAATATTACCTTAAATATACTGAAAATGCAGTTGTGTTAAAGTATGTAAGGCATGCGTCCTAAAAATTATCATTAGAGTTCTTGTACTAGTCTTCAGTACAACTACTAATATTTGTACTGAATTCTAGAAGCAAGAAAGTCATCCTATTTTATTTACCTAAACTAATCAAATAATGTCATTTAGTAAATATTTAATAATAATACCGACAGCTTTCTAACAGTTTTCTTTAAGTATATAATTTGTAAGCAGTGCTTTTCCAAAAATTTCCTCTAGAACTTGCATTTGTAAGCAAAATAAGGTACTGGCTATATGAAACATCCAGTATAGTATAGTATAATTAATGAGTACTACATTTTTTTCATTAATACAGTACTTAAATTACTTTATGATGAGTTTAAAAAAACACATGCTTAACAACATAAAAAGATATGCTTTTTACTCTAATGCTGACAAATGCTGAAATAATCTATGAGATCATATAGCGTAATGGTCAACTTTGTTGATTTAAACCATATCTTGTCACGTGTCTCGGTGGATGAGCGGGGTACCTGTAACACAGGTCTACAACATAGTACAGGCCCCTTGCGACTTGTATATAAATGAATATGTTTTGATCAATAAAAATATTTTTAATTTTTAATAATGGTATTTTTAACAATTTCCAGTGAATTTGATGAAATCTCTGCAGAGTTGAATAATGTAGTGCAAATGTCACTTTGTGGAGTATTCTTTGGTGCTTGCATGGGAGGTTTTGCCAGATCGCGAAATGCCTATGTAAACTTTATTGAAAATAATCAAGCAACTATTTTTAAATCTACTATGGAAGCAAAGGTAAGCCATATCATTTGTTAGTTGGATTTGAATACATTCTTCTAATGTATAATTGTGAACAATTTTCATGTGGGAAATTCCTTTATAATCAAATATTGTATATTGCATCTCTTGAAGGTATTTTTTTTCTATTAAAGTACACAATACCGTCTGTCTGATGGTGAGTGATCACTGCAGTTCATGAACATCTGTGTACAAATTCATGTAGAATTGGATTTCTATCTTGAATCAATCACAGATGCCCTATTGACTCCCAAGGACTAAGTTAACCTAACCACACCCTTCTACCCAAACGCAAGAACTGCTTCACACTAGAAATAGGTATAGAGATGGTAGTTCCCAGTGGACCATACTCATTCTACTACCTTATAATTGTATAATTGTTGCAGAAAAGATTGCAAGATTCAGTAACTTTAGCATTTGCAAGAGGTGCATACCATTGGGGTTGGAGGCTTGGAATATTTTCAGGAATATTTGGGTAAGACTATCATGTGATTAGAAGAGTTTTATATCCATATCATAAAATTTTCATCTTACTTCATTGTTAATGAAAAATATGGTTATTTTTCATTGAAAAATATGTTGTAAAAATTTTGCAAATACAATGTAAGTAAAGGTTATCAAATGTTAAGTGAATTTTAAGTTGTACCTATTTTTCGAAATATAAGGTTGTAAGTGGCATAAACCCCAATAATCATAAGGCCACCACCGTGTTGCACTACACAACACATATCTTTATTGCCATGGTACAGTAAGTGGGGTCTGTTTTAAGTAAAATGTTTAATAGTATAGTTCTCGTACAGTACTCATCTTGTCAGCAGCAAACAGCGTGTATGTTTTGTCATGCTCCTTTGTAAAGGTAGACATACTTTTGACAGAATGAAACATGCTGCACAAGTTAACTTCATTTTTTACTGGCAAATTTCACTTCGTGTACATTAAGTTGTAGATATGTTCAGATTTGTGAATTGCCTCGCCTTTCAAAGGTCTGTGGCAAACTATTATGCCAGATTTGTAGTTAAATAGCATCTAAAATGCTCTCATGTGTTACTGGACCAGCTTTGAATCAGACTAAATCATTTCTGTGTTAAAATGGGCCAGCTGCCAAAGAACCAATTTTGCAGCACTAAGCGCGGTAGGCCTCTGTTTGTTTGAATGTTTATGCGTGCTTACTTCAAATAACGATTCTTAATCCTTGTACCGAATAGTAATTAATTGTATTGCTGAAGATTTAAATACATTGTTTTAACCTTAAATAATATCCTTCAACTAAATGTGTCTAGATCTTTCTATATACTTCTTTCCTTTTCTTTGCTTGTAAATTAAATAAGTATTTGGTATTAATACTTTGATTGAAAAAATCATTCATTCTACTTATGGCGCATGCTGTAATTGTGATGACCTGCTATAGTTCATTTAATTTTTTTTTCAGGTTATTAACAACAACAATATCGGTGTACCGGGATGACACCTCAATGGTAGATTATGTTTCTGCAGGTGCAATAACAGGAGCACTTTATAAAGCTAATCTCGGTCCGGCTGCTATGATGGTCGGAGCAGGGTTAGGTAAGCTATATTTGTTACACCAGTATGAACTTTCCTTTTTCGCTCAATTCAAGAAAATATAAAACCATTCACGGTAGACTTGAAGTTTAATTGAATAAACTTCAAATCTACCATTGGTAAATTTGAATTAAGCTTGTTAGTTTACTTTACTGTGAATGTGATCATCAACTCATTATTGTCCCACTGCTGCATTATTGTCAGGTCAATTGTAGGAGATTAGTAGACCTTTTACACCATTAAGATCTTATAGGCATACAAGTTTTCACTTTTGTGCCTCAACCTTTAAAGCATTTGATAATTGTGGTACCCTTGCAGGAATCATTTGTGGTTCAACTTTAGTGTTTACAGTGCTTCAACTTTAGTGCTTGCAGGAATCATTTGTGGTTCAATTTTACTACTAAAAGTGTTAACCACTGTTATGTTCTATTTTGAATACTGTGGTAAGGGTATACTTATCAAAGGCATTTCAACTTAGTCCTCAGGAATAGTATCGCATCGTCAGGGATAGGGGAGTGGATCTGGCTTTGTCTTTGACTTTGAAAGTCGTTCTATGCCGCGCTGTGGTGTCGCCGCATGGCGTAAGGTCTGCGGGCCTCGAGGAACTCCTCTTTACCCGGGAAATTCCCTCAGTGGATACACTGTTCATCGGTGTTGTCGGCTAGCGTTAGGTAGCGCTGCAGATTTGCATCTTCAGTGGCCGCGCTACGCCGCTTCTGCAGACTTAGGCCTCCTGATGGTCGGGGGTCACCAATCCCTCGAGCTCACGAGGAAGCGAGCGCCCCTCTGGAGGTCGAGCGTGAAGGGGCGCGAACCCTCTAAGATGAGCGTGTGGTCCGCTATCAGCGCGCTCGTATATAGTGGATCTGGAGTTAATCACTGCTGTCTGTGTGGAACAGTGACCTAAGGTCACGAGTGTGCAGTCCACCTGATGGTAAGCCATCAGGTGGACTGCACACTCGTTTTCTATAAGATAATTGTCGTCATTGTAAAATACATTTTCTATTTTATTTTGCAGGTGCAGCATTAAGTTTTATTGGAGGGATATTAATATTAGGAGTGCTTAAAGCAACTGGTCGAAATATGGATGACATTAGAGGTTCACTGTACAAAATAAGAGTAGCAAGGTATAATATTTTGACTGTAAAGTTTATTGTATTCACACTAATGTCAAGTTAGCTAACTAATGATTTTATATGATTTTATGACGACCCGCGTGGTCGAGCGGTTACCATACCGGTCTGACGCGCAATGGGTCCCGGGTTCGATTCCTGGCCAGACAGAAATATGAATGAGGAGTTTAGATTCCTTATCTGGGTCTGGGTGTTTGTGTATTCGTGTTTGTGTGTCCATGGCACCCACGACACAGGAGGCAATCCTAGTGTGGGGCTATGAGTGTAGAAGGCGTGTGTTTCAACTATTTACGGCAGGAGCAGTTATAGCCTAATGGTTGGAACTCATCCTCTCAATCGAGGGTCCGAGGTTCGAATCCCACCACGCACCACAGATTTTTCTAAAATCATGTGCATATTAATTAGTTATCTCTACTTTACGATGAAGAAAGACATCGTAAGGAAACCTTCACATCTGAGATTTCTTAAAAAAAAGAGTGGTCAAAGGTGCGTGAAGTCTATCAATTCGCACTTGACCAGCGCGGTGGACTGTCCAAAAACTCTCTAATTTTGAGAAAAGACCCGTGCCCAGTAGCAGGACATTAATGGATTGATGATGATTATTTTCGGTAGGTATTTCCCATCAAGTTGACTGCATGCTCATTGGCATTTGCTTTTTAAAAGGTTTAAGTGCTTTAAATTGTTTTTTGTAATATTTACGGTATACGAAGTCTTTTAAACCCGTACAAGAACAGCAAGGTGGTTACTTCTCAAAAGATAAAAATGATTTATATTATGTCAGTCTGTCTGTAGTTTGTATTGTACACGCTTCAAATCGTAACACGAACACTTACTCAAAGTATTCTTGTTACGATTTGAAGTAAGGACAAAATAAACACATTTGCGTCTTCCTTTATATAAAAAACAATTTGTAAGCGAAAAGCTTTTCCTTTCCTTCCAGAGTTCCACTCTTTGATCATTCAGTAGTTTGTTTAATCGTCCCCATTTTGTGTCGATCAAAGAGAGGCTAATAATGTCATGTTCAGCGAAATGAAAGTAGGCGCGAACTACAGCTGACACTATGGCGACAGCTGTTCATTCCAATTTTCACCATTATATTCACCATAATATGACGCTACTGGACATGAGCACTCAAAATGAAAATAATTTATAGTTTAATTTATCATGCCGGCCAAATATAAATTAGTAGACTCACAAACTTTTTTACCCGACAGCGTCAGACGGAGGGTAATGTTTTTCGAGCGTATCTATGTTTGTATGTATGTCCATTTCTTTGGCAGACGCTACAGCATAACGGCTTGACAGATTCTGACGTATGACGTATCATTAGAATCGTCTCAGTTTGGAGAGTGACGTAGGGTATATTATTTGAAAAATTACGCCTGCAAATACTTTTGCATCATTTTAAGCAGTCAGGTTTTTCATTTTTATAGTGTTTGTTTAAATATCTTTTCATTCATACGATGTTTCTCTTTACCGTGATGTGATGGAGCACATGGATCGCAAATGTAAGGGATACTTGCTTATCTGAGGCATTTCAACTTAGACTCCTGGAATACAGTACTAGCATCGCATCTGTGGCTAACCTCATAGAGAAATAATCTTATTGGGGTTGATTACATATGTCTATACCGAGAGTGACCAGTTACCATTCGGTGGATTTAATGATCCCTATATCTATGTTACAAAAATCTAATCTCCATATAACATTTACGTAGTCGATAAACAGTAAGCTGTCTGCTACGGTACAGGCTCTCATCTCAAAAATGTGTTGCCGCACTAAATAGACATTCACAGTTTCATCCAACATTAATTACACGGATGTGTTTTATCTGGACCTCCCAGACAAAGTTTTTGATACGTTAGAGAAACTCCTATATAATTGTATCCGATTTATTTTCAGCCCACGCAAATACGATCATATTATCTCTAATTATAAATGTTAGTTCAAGGTGTTCCAAAAGATTACATAAACATCGAAAAAAAATTGATTCGTAGTGCCAACATAAGAGACTATAATTTATATCACTAGACTATTACTGCTAATTAAAGTTAACGTTTTAATACCTATTCATAATTTGTACCAAAACACCGTTATTGTTACAAATTTGGTTCATCGGAATTCGGCGTGCATATGACAATAACGTCTGGCCAAAATCTCATTACATCATTCACAAAGTCGCGTCGGCCCTTCATCGGGGAGTTTTCAATTAAACTTGGAATGAGTTTTGGAGCAGAATTAATTGGATTTTCATTAGCGTTAGGGACAAATGATGTTGTTACAGGCAAGCGATCTATTGTTGCGCCGCCGGGCAATTTGCTCGTGTCACTCACCGAGCTGAACTTCACGCATCAACATTCACTGGTGCATAACGAATTGCACGTATGTTGTGTGAAATGAATAGTAGTTTAATAATGAATAACTGAGGTAGAAACGCATCTGTGATCGGCCCCAAAACCTTTGTCGTATTTCCATATGGTTTATATGCGAGCTAAAATCATTTGTGTTTATTGATGCGAATTTCCTTTATAATACCCCATATTTTAAATTAATATTACTGATTTTTTGTCCCAGAAAATGCGTCCGGTGAGATCGCGGAACGTTGCGAAATTGACCACGTGAATCAAAAATACTTCAAATATTTGAATTTAGTCAGCATAGGTTAAATCATTTATAATAATATTGTAATACTTGAGCTAAATAAAGACTATACCGAATATACAAACTCGTAAGAAGTATCTGTACAAATAATTAATGTAACCTGATGTTAATTCCATAGACGCAACTTTTATTAAGAGACGTATCATTGATTGAATTTACAAGGCGTAATATAACCAATGTCTACATTAGAATTATTAAGGGTTCTCAAATAATAATCAAAGAACAGTTTACGTAAATACCCGCGAGTTAAACTGCGTATATTCTCGTTATTATCACCGGCATGAGGAACTAAGCCGGAACATGTATTCGGTGATCAAGTACCTGAAAATTGACATTGTACACGCTATTACCGCTTTATCTTTGCTCGTTATGAACCATTTTGCGCAAAGTATGCTTCAATTCTTGTTATATCGTTATATCTGAACACGTAGGATGGGGTTTATATACCTTTGTTCTTACGATCAACCTAAGCATATCCTGAAAGATATTTTTGTAACTTTACGCTAACGCTAACGGTAGTAGTAATGACATTAAAACGAACAAAAATATCCAAATAACAAATCATTGTGTTCAAAGTCCCTTTATTTAGGAATTAGAAATTTGTTCAGTTTCACGAAAGAAAATAGGATACATTTGGACTTGATAAATACTTTTTACATTTTTATATGTTCACTATATATGCGGTTTTGAAAATTTCTTTGCTGATATTTCGTTCTAGTCAGGTACATGCTGATAAACACTGTTATCGTGATGCGTTTTCTATTTATGTCAGGATTATGTCTCTCATCACCCACTGGATTTTTTTATAACATTGAAGGAGTAAATGAGCTTCCACCTGATCTATATCTGGTCACTACCTGAAGTTAATTACATATAGACCAATTGTGAGAACTAAGACGGTAAGAAGGTCTTGAATATAAGTCAGCCGGCATCTACACCCTTCCAAGTAAACGTATAAAGTACATTACATTAGATATAGGTGTCATACCATCTTGTAAATCAGTAACATTGTAGTAACATATTTTTTATTATTTTTCAGGTATAGGCGTGGTGTTAGTAACTGCAGCGGGTCTCGCATGGCGTTTGGGAGCTAGTGATGCACCCTGTGCCCTCCTGGGCCTGAGACGCGCGTCTTGCAGGCGCTTAGTCCCGCGGCTGCCGCCCAGCTACGCCAGGCCGCACCACCCCTATGCGGCCATGCTGTACCCGGAGTTTCACTATAGGCCTCCACCGCCAACGTACCAGGCCTCCATGCACGAGTATAGACTCAGGTATATATTTGAAAGCAAAACTAAATTTAATTTATGTTCTGTATGTTTATTAAATTTTTAACATTTTCAAATTTAAAAAAAGGTTTTAGAAGTCTCTATAGTATTTTGCATTTCATTTTTATTTTATTCATGTTTTAATTAAAGTTCAAGGGAGTTTATTGTTTGTTTTCTTCAGTTTATTTCATTAGTAATAAGTATTTCATACACACACGCCACAGTCTTTTTTTAATGCTTTTTAACGGTCGTGGCTTCTTGCCTTTCAGCCTAAAAAGCCACCGTGAGCTTATTGGGTTAGACGCTTAATGTAAATATTAATCGTCTAAAAATACCTTAAAATTTACAGATTGGGCAATTTGCGAGCGCCCAAATTAAACTCCTAACGCTGCCTGTTTTAAGCTGATACGCTACTAGCTTATAAGCGGATTAGCCTATTAACCTTCACCTAAATCTTATTATTACACTTACTATATCTATTGCTATTTTCATCAGTGTACACGTAAGAGTAAGTAGATCCAAGGTTCGTATCCCAGGCGCCTTTGATTTTGCAAAGTTTCTGCGTATTAGAAATTAATTAACACTTGATTTATGGTAAAGGAAAACATCGCGGGGATATTAATAAACCTAAGAGTTCTTTAAAAAGTTCTCAAGGGTATTTTTTATCAGATTAAATTAGCAAACGAGCACGCAATCTACCTCATGGTAAGTGGTTACTGCCGCCCATGGACATATATTAGCAACTTTATATAAAACAGGGGTTCTATCTGTAGTCGAAGACAGATGCCTCATATATATGTGAGCCGGCAACCACACCCTTCCAACGAAACGCAAGAACTGCTTCACGCTAGAAATAGGTGTGGCGGTGGTACCTC
>DWNE01008799.1:0-11303 GCA_018249875.1 Cecropterus toxeus | reverse complement strand
CATACTGTGTTAGAAGGAGGTTAATGTTTGTTTGTATGTATGTCCATTTCTTTGCCACGCGGTACAGACCAAACGGCTTGACGGATTGTGGCGTATGAAATATCACTACAATCGTTACAGTTTACATAGTGACATAGGCTATATAATTTAATAAATGGCGCCTAGAAAAAGGGGGGGAGGGACGATTTTTTTACTATTATGACAATATGGGTATCAAATGAAAGCTAGTGAATAGACCAGTCGAAAAATATGTATACCGTAATATTTTTACTTGACTATTTTGACAAAAATACATACAAACTATAAATTAAATATATATCGTTCTGAACAAAAAGTTCGTATTAAGCAAGCAGGTTGTTTGTTTTAATGTTTTTAACAATTTTACTACTATATTTGTATAGCTTATTTTTAAAAATACTTTATTTCGTTAACAAAACGTTGGTAACCCTACGCGAATATAATGCTAACGCTTTCTCATGACCCGACACCAAACGACTAAAAGAATGCCGCGAAGTTTTAGTCGGTAGGATTCTGACATACCTAGGGTTACCGACATTGCACCGACCAAATATATAATTTTTCAAAGTAACCTATACAAATATAGGACACATAAAATATGTAGTATTCTGTGGACATAACGTTTAGATAAATTATACCTGTTTTAATAAGTCTATACTCCTTATATTCATTGTTTAAAGTAAAACTGTCATGCTTTTTTTAAATTTTTAAAGACGTGTTCGTCTTATTAGATTTCGTTGTCGAAAAAATAGTATTTTTGCGTTATTTATTAATAGTATATAGTACACAGACCTGAAATATAGGACAATACTATATATTATAGCACGGTAGGCAACCCTAGATATAACCCTTCTGCACCCCCTGGGTAGAAGGGAATCCATAAGGATTTCTCCGCGTTAAATAAAGAAATAGGCTATCATTAAAAACCAAATTTTCAAATCTTCGCCTAAATAAACTTGTTCAAATTCATTAATATTAAACATATTATCACCTAATTGCAATTCAACTAATTTTTTGACAACCTTGTGTCAATTTCTCTCAAGTGAATAAAATGACGCACGTGTTATGATAAAAAGTGATGTTTTTACTAATCTACTAACGATAACATGATATAGATACTTATTCTATCAACAATTCACTTGAGCGGCTGATATGATCTGTCTAAGATTTTTTGTAATCCTTTGCCGCGATTTACTTATCAAAAAACATAAGATTATTAAATTTCTTTTTTATTTCGTGACAAAACATTACATTATAACCTATACATTACAATTACAAATGAAAAAACATTACATTATAATTTAATTATATTATAATGTTATAATTATATTGTGATGTTTCGTCAAGAATTTTATATAATAATCTTGTCATAAAAATATAAGAGAGTGGTGGATTAGTGGAAAAGATCGTGGCTAAAATATTTCTTTTCACTTACTCATCACATTAGTTCAAATTCAACCATTACATAATAATGATACCCTGTCGCACTGGAATGACATGATATGTATTTATTGTTAAGGCAATTGCAAAAACTTTTACATTGTAACTTGCAAGTTTTTGTTCACTGCCAAATCTAAACTCGTTTTCAACTAAGATCCGGCAATCAACGGGCTTTACTTTTTTTATTTGCCAGAGCATCATTTGCTTTTACGTCATTAGCCAAATTCCACGTAGCTTAAAGTAAAAAAAAAAATAACATTATTATTATAGTTAATTATTATACTTTTTTGGGTATATGAACACTTATAAATATAACACATACACTCATATCCAGAATATGACTTTAAATTTGTCTTTTATGATTACCTGAACAGAACTTGTCATACAGACCGCGTTGCATAACGCAAATCGATGATTACATTATTATAGCATTATCAAGCAGATAATGCTCAAAATTTTCCTTTATCTAGCCTGTATTTAGGCAAAAGACTAAATTATAGACAGTCGCACTGGTAAGTCACACCAAAGGCTAAGTTGGAACGCTTCATTGTTTAAAAAGGAACATATGGCAGTCATTATTGTGTCTAATATATTAGTTATACTTCCGAATGTCAACATAAAAGCAAGATATTAAAATTTACCGAATCAAACTAAATCACGCTTGACAGTTCCAATGCGCGTGCGCACTTAAATTAACATATGAATATAACAAAGCAACAAAACCGAATTTTGGAATAAAAGAAATAAATACAATACAAGTTATAAATAGCATAACTAATCGTTGTACAATAATATTAATAAACAGAATAATGCTGAACGAAATACTCTATGCATTCAAATAATTATTTTAAATATGCTAAAAATGTGGATTGAATATTTAAGAAATATAGCTTATATTTATTTATATCTATATTTATATAATATGAATAAAATATTCCATAAATAGTAATGCCGCAATTTATATAATAATAGTGGAAATGATTATGAAGCAAAAAAGTACTATTTTTACGTACTATTTTTATTATAAGTACTATTTTTTTCTACACTTACGTCAATATATTTTTTGGAAAATTTAAATAATAAATTTAAATACCTGTTTAAGAAAAGCTGGCTTAATACACATAGTACACTTTGGTATCACAAAAAAAAAGTCACAAATACAAATTAATTTTGAAAATCGAACACGCACACTACAGAACGGTAACGAGTGACCGGCGTGTATTGGCCGTCGACTCCAACTGCACCGCGGAACATAATCTTAACGGATTATTATATTCTGCTCTAATATATTTTCTAAGCGTACAAAACATTATTAACAAATTATAGTGAATTTAACGTTTAAATTTTTAGGGTTTCGTACCGTAAGAGTAAAAATAGGGCCCCTTATATGTACTAAGACTCCGCTGTCTGTCTGTCCGTCTGGCCGTCTGTCCGTCTGTCTGTTACCAGACTGTATCTCAGAAATCGTGATAGCTAGACACTTAAAATTTCACAGATGATATATTTTAATGCCGCTTTAACAACAATTATTAAAACAGAATAAAATAAATATTTAAGAGGGGCTCCCGTACAATAAACGTAATTTTTGCCAATTTTTATAGATAATAGTTCGGAACCCTTCGTGAGTGAGTTCGACTCGCACTTGGTCATTTTTTATAAACAATGAGTAGGTTAAAAGTTTTTTTTAAGGATTTATATACAAATCAAACTTGCTCATATATGTATAGGTACAGTATGGCGTTGAGAAAACAAAGTATTTTTAATAAATATTTCGTTTCACTTATATTTAAGTTAGTTAAACTTTGAAAAAGAAATGAAATATTGAAAAATATTTACATTGCCTTCTAAAGCAAAATAATATTTGCGAAAAGTCAGATAATTGCTTTCATGTTATTTGAAATCCAATAAAATTATGAAACATTGTTTACTAAACCATTAATGTTATTAAAATCCTTTGATTATATTATGATCTTATTTAAAAGTAGTTTTGTTTTATCTTTTACATAAAATTAATAGTGTAAATAGAATTAAAAAATAAAAACGTTGAATACCTGTTTTAACAAAGCCGAAGAAATCAACATCGTTTTAGGTCACAAATAATAAAAATTTAAAAAAAAAGTCAATAATTCGCATCTATAAGTATTTTCCTTTGTAGATATCTCTACACAATACTTTGACAGACTTGGCTGTGCAACCCTAACCGCGGTAAGGACGCCTTCAAACTGGACCTATTTATGATTGCATCGAATAAAAATCGTTAGCGGCATCTCACATGACGGCGATCACATGAGACACTCGATCGCTACGCCGATAATAGTCCAAAAGGATAACACATTATCGAACAACAAACAAACTATACACATTATAGAACAACAAACAAACTATTGTATTCATTATGAAGTGTTTACACAAAGAGTTTATAAGACCGTGAATTTTCAACGCGAAGCAACAATGGAGGATCGATGTTTGGTTTAGATTTTTTTTGGCACAAGGCGAATCCGATTTAGTTCAAAGTTCTGACCTATAGTGTTATATTACGAAAGATTAGGAGAATTTTATAATGAAATGTGAAAAATTTGAATTAAACCCACTGCTATTAGGTTTTTTAGATCTTGAAAAACTGACTTAAGTTTTTGACTGTTAAAAGGTTATAATAACCAATATAAAATCTTTAACTATTTTCTTCCAATCCATTTTTTTATACTGCAGGTTCATTTGTTTAAAAAGTCTTTGCGACTATTATTATTTTTTAGTTCTATGTTTCCGTCCATATCAATGAAATTAGGTAAACAAATAAATGCAGGAAACTGCACAAAATTTAAGCCTTTTCTGTAACCTTAGTTTCCTTCCTTCCTTCCTATTTTAAACTTAAATTGAATTAAACTTAACATCATTGCACTTAAAGTAACAAACAAATAACTTTATATCATAACAAGGTACATACTTGCACAGTGATACCTCGACTTACGCTACCCCGACGTACGCGTACCTGGCGTTACACGAATTTAAATTTACAAATTTTGGAAAATATATACTCGACATTTTCTCTACAAATAATAATATTAACATGTTGAGAGGGAATTTCGCAGTGGCCAAACAAATTTTGAGTCGTCAAACTACTTTGTCATATTTTATGATGGCTTACACAATTGTAGAACCAACCAAATAACTTCTGCTGGTAATTTTATAATTGTATAATTTAGTATTTTCAAAAACATGTATTGTCTATTTTGCTATTTTCTTCAGTTTCCGGCCCTTATTAAAAAATAATTTATATATACGAAAATATCGAATTCTCGTAAGTTGGGGTACCAACTTACGAGAATTCGACTTACGCGGTTATCACTCAGTCCCACCTATCGCGTAAATTCGGGGTACGGACGGACATGACGAATTTATAAGGGTAGCGATTTTTGCTACGGAACACTAAAAAAGACTTTCTGGACATTATTACTAACAACTGGCATTTCTGCTAGTTTATGCACTTTGTAGCTATGTGAATATGCACCTATCGAATTGAATTCGAATTACTTATTCTACAAACATCGAAAACCTACGTACTAACTACCAACTACCAATTATATATAATATCATTTTTGTTTAAAATATAAAAGCCAAGTATATTCTCTCGTACGGATATTTTAATATGCACATCGACCAAAGCAATGCATAATAAACAGGTTTTTTATCGCACCCTACCACGTCCTCTTGTTGGAAAATAATGTACTGAACAAAGTCATCCATTTGCATTCACATGTGACCATGGGACATATCTGTACCCCAATTTTTGCTGCAAAAAATGCAGAAAATGTGTAGCTGTTCATAATTAAGATAAATCAAAAAACTCAATACTTTCCATATTCATAATCCCACAATACGATTTTCTCCTCTGTCGTAGGTAGATATTTCATTTCATTAGTATGTCTATGGTTCCTACATAGACACACAAATGAAATGAAATATCTTTATTGAGACTCACTTCAACTGAGAAGATCCGGCAAGAAACTCGGCGGGTTTGTCTTTTTTGTTTGTATAATATCTTTTTTTTTCTTTTTTTTTAACGATTTGTTTTTACATAGCAATAAAAGATAGCTCCAGTATGTTGCCTAAAATATGACTAAACATGAGGCTTGTTTGGCAAGTCGAATACACAAACACCTAGACACAGAACAAAATTTAAATTCACCATTCAGATATCTGGCTGGCGATCGGACCAGGAACCCACTGTGTGCCTTATATATGTGGCGACCATCTTAGTCCTTGGGAGTAGCAACGCATCTGTGATCGACTTTACATGAAACCCCTGTTCTATATGAAAGCTACTTCATGCACTTTACACATATGTCCATGGGCGGCATTAACCACTTACCATCAGGTGGACTGCATGCTCGTTTGCTACTTCATTCTTATACAAAAAATACAATATGCAACTGTCATATTTATTTAGAACGTTCAATTTGTTCTACAATTATTCCAATGACTATTTTTTCTACTATTTATTCTATCATAAGATTCTGAGTCCCAAAGAAGGAAAGAGGAATCCTGAAATTATTACGTGCATTATAATAAAAATCACGAGTCACTTTCTAAACAAGGCAGATATTTGTAACTTAAATTAACACTTGAGTATTGATTTGTAAATGTTACAACTAAATAAGCTTTGTTCGCGACAAACAAATGCTCATAAAGTCATCATATGACATCGCAATCTTTTGAAATAATAAAATTGTATTCGTATTTTCGGAATTATTATAAGTTTCTGTAAACACAGAGCGTTTTAAGATCTATAAATTAAGGGACATAATGTTTATGTTTGTCATTTTAGCAGGATATCATCACTTTTTTATTTGCTAAACGATAGACATAAAACTACTTCTAATAACGTAGTCTACGTTATTGGAAGTAGTTTTATGTATTTAACTTAATTTGCCGAATTTTTGAGTTTCGCTCCTTTCGCACTCTCCGAATTGTTTTTATGGACATTTTGTTTAAACAATATCGCGTTTTTTTGCGTCAGCAAATATTTATTTAAATACTCAAAACGAATATTGTAAAAATTTTATGACAAAGTTCAAATTCAATTATCGAGCACTTACTACAATCGCTAACATGCTTTTAGTCTTCGATTACATTAATTAATTAGTTCCAGTGATAATGTAGCTACAACATTTAGGTACAATTAAGTTAATAAGTGCCATATAAATTACTTTTCTTTCTATCGTCTTGTGTAAAATTTTATTAAGTATTTTTTTATTATTATGATAAAAAAATGTTAAAAATGATCATAGGATTCTATGATCATCTGTAACAATTTTTTATCAACAATGACCTTTAATCATCCCACGGCTGGGGTTCCTTATCTTCATATTGATCTAAGTGTATGAATAAAACCGGCCAAGTGTGAGTCGACTCGCGCACGAATGGTTCCTTACCATTATTTATAAAAATCACGCTTGTTGTATGGAAGCCCCCTTATTAATTATTTTGTTTTATTTTTAGTATTTGTTGTTATAGCGGCAACAGATATACATCATCTGTGAAAATTTCAATCGTCTGTCTATCACGGTTCATGAGATACAGCCTAGTGACAGACAGACGGACAGACGGACGGACAGACGGACAGATAGCGAAGTCTTAGTAATAGAGTTCCGTTTCCTTTGGGTACGGAACCCTAAAAAGAGATGCCTAAGTACGACCAAGACTATCGGTATGAAAATACTTCGGTACTTGTTTCACGAACTCGGTGCTCTTCATAATGTGTTTCACTGCATCACGAATACAAAACTGTGTCCAATATAAATTATGACTTTGGGACTATGTACCAAACCGACATTTATGACTAAATCAATATGACATAAAGATAACCCCTTTCCTTTGGTAAATCGTTTAGAAAATCACAAATTAACATGCATGCTCTATAACTGTATTCAGTGCATATTTTTTGTATGTAGGTAGATGGTGCAATTAGATTACCTAGAACGCACACTACTAGACGAAATGATTCAAAAAATTAAACTAGCCATTCGTAAAGTAATGTGCATAAAAGACAACATTGTGACAGGAACTATAAAATATAGCATAATGAAAAAAATTATACGGCGAATTTTTTACAGAAAATGATGACTATTTATTGAATAAATATTTATTTTTATTGAATACACAAATTCAATATAAATTTCAAGTGTACATGGTACAAACCTGGTATAACAGTTTATATTATGTAGTAGTGTGTACGTTGTGGCGATTCCGTCGCCACGGCAAGCCTCGCCACGCCTACAGTCAGGTTCCCGCGCCTTCACATGTTTCATATCAAAAGATAAAAATTTGGTACTAAAAGTGAGGATTTGGGGATTATACTAATAACGCTCACGTTCCTATACTTCAGACATAAACTGCTGGCATATTTAAGTGATAACCGATATCTGCGATTGATAAAATTATTCCTATTGATAAGATTTGTTTAGTACGAAATAATACAGTGTTTGGACATGCTGCTCTATTTGCTTTGCGTTGCGGTGTTATCGGGACAATATGTTGAAGGTAAGCAGAAGAATACACAAATTAAAAAAAAAAAAAAAACACGCCTTCTACACTACAAAGCCCCACACTAGGATTTTATCCTGTGTCGTGGGTGCCAGGGACACACAAACAAGAATACACAAACACCCAGACCCAGAATAGAAATCTAAACTCATCATTCATATTTCTGTCTGGCCGGGAATCGAACCAGGGACCCATTGCGCGTCAGACCGGTATGGTTACCGCTCGACCACGCGGGTCGTCAAAATATGACTAAAGTAGGGATTTTGAAACTAAAGACAGCTAAGCTCACTAATTGTAGGTTTTAGTAAATGCTTCTAATGTCTCGGAAGACAAGTATTACGACATCGTGGTCACCACATCCGGCCTTTTAAACCTAGGATGCCAGATCGATCCTTTAGTAACAAGACTTAATAAAAATTAATGAAGAAAGCGACTTTTATGAACTTGTTTTTATATCCGCAAGAACGGCACGAATTTAGAGGGCTTTACTGTTTAAATTTTCTTAGAGCAGTACTACTTATTACCTACATCGACCTTCATAAATTCATATATCAAATATATAAAAGTTGTAAATATATAAAAGATAGAGATAGGTAAACAACAATAAGCAAATAGCTGCCTTATTTATTTCGAACCTATTCTGTTCCTCTTTGTATGTATTCTCTATCAGAATAAAGAGATTAAAGTGAGCCCTATATAACACGTTAATTACTGTTACGGTCTCTAGAACCAATGTTTTTGTTAGGTTAGGTGACTTAAGATATATAACCTGTCACATCAGATCACATAATGTCGAGAATGGACGAACAAACAACAATTTTTATTTTCGTTACCGTGTTATAAATTTTCGAGATTTTTGAAAAGGAGGATCCGACTTCCCCCTCCCCTTATATAGGAAGACGTTTTCGCAAAAAAAGAAAATTCTCGATCCGACAGTATTTCCAAGAACTAATAACAGCGTAAATTACTATTTCCCTAACGCAAACGTAGACAAACATTAGTTCTAGATTGCTTGGAATTTACCACCGGGAGGTGAAGATCGATACTAAGCAATTATTTATATGTAATTGTTATCGGTGGTTAACCGCTTTATCATTAACTTTACCATGTTTCAGAGAGCAAGTTTAATAATTGGTCCTTATCGTTAATTTATGTCGAATTGTCTACCTTTACTTACGTTTTATTTTATGAGTGGACTAGCTTTTGCACGTTGCTTCGATAAAGTCTCTTTATGTCTCGATAAAGAACATGTTATATGTCCAAAGAAAAAACTACATGTGTGTAAAATGTTATCGAAATCGGTTTAGACATTCATCCTCATTAATACTTAACTGGGGATAGAACCTACATAACCTTGCTTATAAGACCGATTCGGTGACCGCTCCATCACGCGATTCTTTAACTCGAAATATGAAAATAACATACAGAGTAAAACGTACCAACATGGCACAACCCTATATACACATCGGGTACTATAACTCGAATAAGCATATCAATAATGTTTGCTTTCGAACTGTGAACTCACTTGCACGCCCCCGAATAGCTTAAGATAACACAACCACACTCCATATAGCTCGGATTTGTAATAACCTAACTGAATTGCTTATGCGGTAAACTTGATTCGTGGTACTCATTATCTTCGTGAGTTATTATTAGTTATAGTAAAAAAACGCTCCTCCCCCTTTTACTTCTATTTCATTTACGCCATTTTTAAAAATAATATATAGCCTATGTGATTATGCAAACTGAGATGATTCTAATGATATGTCATATGTCTCAATCCTGCAAGCCATTTGGGCTGTAGCGCGTGCCAAACAAATAGACATACCTACAAACAAACTTACATACTCTCAAAAAACATTACCCTCCTTCTGACGCAATCGGGTTAAAAAAACACAAATAGAAATGAGGTAATAACAATAATAAATAATAATAATAATACTATCTTAACGCTTCTTTCTAACATCGACGATTACATTTCTTTCTTACTAAATTTCCCTTCTAGGTTCATTTGGCCCGTTCAAGCAAACCTACGACTATGTGACGGTGCGCGAAGGTGCTCATATGTTCTACTGGATGTTTTACACAACAGCCGATGTTGGTAATTACACGGCGAGACCTCTCATCGTATGGCTACAGGGAGGGCCGGGCGGATCCTCTACAGGCATTGGGAACTTTGATATATTAGGACCGCTTGATCTAAACCTTCAAGAAAGGCAACACACATGGGTAAACATACTTTTACTTTATAATAACTGATGATGGTGTTATTCAATCACGCAAGCACGACTGGTCCGATTTAAATGAAATTTTGCATGGATGTAGCTTATTTAACTGGTCAGGCTATCTATATAGGCTTTTGATTTCGATATTTTACGCAATTTAAAGATGGTTGACTTGGTTCGATGGTTGGTTGATGGTTACTGACGTCACTTCACCATTTGAATTCAGACTTTAATATTAATATTTTAAATAAAAATAGAACACTAAAGTGGCAAACTTTTGATAACATATACGAGGTTAACATTTAATTTTCTATCCGGAAAGTCCTTATCATTTTTCATGTACCTCCAACGGTTACCTACCGGGTAAAATCTATTTTTGTGTCACGTAGCAAAAGATGGGTACTTCAGCTAGCTATTTTACATAAAAGTCAACTATTAGTAACTGGCTAGCACCACTCCTACTAGACCCCGAATTCCGATTTTACGCAATATCTTTAACTAAGGTTATTATTGGTAATATTCCACGTTACTTATTGCACCTAAATATAAACTAAAGTAGGCCAAATAACAATACAAATAAAAAACATCGAAATTTAATTCACCGGTTCAAGGCTTATAAACGCACACACCGACTTTATTTCATGATAATAGTGATTTTAATTATGTTGTTTAGCACCTTTCCATTCCTGATTAACTAATCACTAATCAATGAGCTGAAGCATCTGAATTAGGTACCAAATAAGTACGTTACGACCTAAAAGATGCTTAAATTTAGTTGAAACTGCTGATAGTAATAATTCTGATTTACTACCCTCCTAGAACACAGCTGCTCAATCACTGTTGCTATAAGGCGGAGATAAATGTGATGGGGTTACTGCAGTAGAGTTCTATATAAGTTTTAGGATACAAATTGTTATTGTTAGTTTTTAAAAGACGCTTTCTACGCTCATAGCCCCACACTAAGATTTTCTCCTGTGTCATGAGTAGGGGAAGATAGGGCAATCGTGGTCAGCGGGTAATGGTAGTCACCCACATATACATGAAACTGTCCATGTAAGCAACCTTTAAGCCACCTTC
>DWNE01008798.1:0-11305 GCA_018249875.1 Cecropterus toxeus | reverse complement strand
GTTGTGTGTTGAACTTCCTAACTCGTTACCTGATCATATCTATACTAATCTATACTCAACATTATGAAGCAGTAGAGTTTGTTTGGTTGAACGCGCTAATCTCAGGAACTACTGGTTCGAATCGAAAAAAAAAATGTCTTGAATAGTAAATTTATCAAGGAAAGCTTTATAACATTACGCTATGTTTGTTTGTTTTTTATAGATTGTTCTCTAATAAACGCGGGTAAAACTGCGTGGCACAGCTAGTAAATAATAATTAATAAAGGAGTATAATTACATATCTTCGGAAAATAAAAAAACCCGGTTGCTAAAATTGAATTGAGCAGCCTGCGATTTCATTGTTATAATAATTTATTTTTTTAATGCTTTTGACAAGTTTACGGCAACTTAGCAACATAAAAGTGTAGAGTCTAGTGTAGATATAATATTTAAAAATTAAAATGTTAAGTAGATTTTGAGTAATATTATTTTACATTGTGATTTATATTATCTGAAATAAATGATAAAATAAATAAATTATGTTCACGAACTTCAATAACCATTTAATATTGAGTTTGCCAACCTCTGTACAAAGAGGTCAAATGTCAATCGACTCACAAAATATTGAATTACTAAACCTAACGTCTCAATAATTTCCAGGCTCAATTCTAAAACTAAGTCTAGACTAGAACAACTGTCTACGAAGTATTCAACAAACTGACATCTATAAATCACGAAGTTATTCTGTACAAATCTGCGAACTGGGCAGCTCAAGAATAATGACCAAATTTCCTTCCCAAGGTGTCGCGATAAACAATTGTTTGGTCTGTTTTCTGCGGTAATCCTTAACCAGTGTCCGTCATAAATTACAACGTTACTCAACTTAATATCTACAATTTTGTGATTTAGCTTATGGTCAACGACTCGTTTTTGGTGGCAAATGTAAAAGTAAAGCAAAAATATGAGAAGGCATACAGTCCTATTCCATAGAAATGGTACATAGTTTATTACTTGTATTTATCTGTAGCAGTACGTTTTGTACTAAGATTTCTGAACTTGCAGACTCAATCATGTGAATTTATCATTTTAACTAAAAATACCGATATGACAATTACATAAATTAAGTACATAAAACTATAATTATCCGTAATTATAAAAAAAAAAATCACGATATTTGTCTCAAGACTGCATTTCTTACAATAAACATCGTCTTTTAAGAAAAACTGTACTAATTGGGTACGTAGTTAAGAATCGCACAGTAAGCATAAAACTATACACCAATATTAATGATATGATTAGATATATTCTATCTTATTGAAGTAGCAAACGAGTATTCAGTCTATCTCATGATGAGTGGTAACTACCGCCGTTTGTATGCAACGTCATATAGAACGAGATTCTACTTTACGTCAATCACTGAAACATTTGTTCTACCGCCTGGATATTATAGAAAACATAATGAAATCTACACCAGAGGAATTAAAAGAAAATTACACTAGAATTGAACCGATATTGTATTAATGGTTGTGACTATCACAGAAAAATTTTAGAATTTAACTGGATGAAACTGCGCACAATATTGACCTGTGAGAAGACCCATATAGTATCAAAGCCAAACATATGCGTATACAAACAAAACGCCCGTGTATACGAAGCCTATTAAATTTACAATCTCCAAAGCAAACGCGCCGTAATCGAAAAACTATCGACAAAGTCTAATTACAATCAGTTTTGAGCTTTAAGTTCTAGGGATTGGATTTAAAGTACTTTGTAAATGTAACTTACGCAATTGTTGGGAAAAATAGGGCTGACGCTCTCTTTTATAATATGGAAGTAGCAAACAAGCAGTCCACGTGGTGGTAAGTGGTCATTGACGCTCATGGACTACATGGATGTAATCAACTCCAGGTAAAATCAGCAACATGAGATTATTCCCAGACATGTTGCTAACCCGGACGACTAAGTTGACACGCCTCGTATAATATGTATCTTTTATAACTAGGTAACAAAATACCAAATAAACTCAATTCTTCCCCTATTATTTCAGTTTCAGAGATGTTATCAAGCATACTTAATAATGATGGGCATCTTTAAATAATCCCGAATTAAGATTTTGAATTGAAATCAATCAATCAATGTTAAAATTTACGCGTATGGAACGCAATGTCATTTTCAATGTAATTTAATTTTTATTGCTACAGAAAATTAAAGAAAATATTTATTTTTATTCTAAAGGGATTTTTCATATTCCCTTCACAATTATTAATTTAAAATGAATTATTGATAAATAACAGAAACATTGATTGAAGAGTTAAAAGTTAAATTCATTATTTCTATCGTAATTCTATCGTCAATATTACCTCAATATCCCTCGTATTTATATGCCTTTTATGTACTGCGTATATATTTTCGCGTCAATATGAAGATCCCTCGTAAATAAATCAAACTTCTCGTATTTCATACTCTGCAAAATTTACTAACGTGTACCAAAATTCACTAAAATACGCTTATACAAAATTTCTAGTAGATTCCGCGAGGGTATTTATAATTCCAGAAGGGATTCGACAAAAATACATATAAATACTAGGTAAAATAAATGAATGGCCAACCCTACGCCCACGTTAAACCCGCTCCCGAATACCAATAAAACTTCGAGAACCGACAGTGTTCTCAAGGTTTATCAAACCGAACGGTTACTGAGCGGAATTAAAAAGCACGAGTCTGCCACAAAGAGGTCTCGTACGGGTCAAATAAGACTGTTTTTTTCACTTCTCAATAAGATTAAATCAAGTTGTGTTGAAAATACTAGCTGTAAAGTATTGATAAAATATGGTCAAAATGTTATTGACTACTTCTTGGTAGTTTTTCTAGTTCCTACCTAGGTCTCATTTGTTAGCCTGCGTATTGTAGTGTTATAAATGTGACGAAAGATTTTATATCCTGGAAACATAAAATCTCTTGTCACAGCTGAAAAGCCGCCAATCAGAAATTGAGACTAGACTCAGAAAAACCATCTCTCTCTGGCAGAAAGCACGGCTGTCAGAAAACCAGACAAACAAAAACAAGTATAACTTTTCGGCAAGCCCATCCCAATAGATTAAGTCCGCCAAATACCTAGGTCTCGTAGGGGACGCTTGTGTGAGATATAGAAAGTATAAGAAACATGTTGGAGTATATCTCCTTAATATTTCTTATTCGGCCTTATCTATATAAGTGTATCTAGCAACCGTCAAAACGATACATAATATTTATTACAAACTAAGCAGCTTATAAAAAAAAATACAGACATCTACTTCTAAATGATACGGTCTCATTTGCCTGCTCGGAGGACAGAGAGTCCACTGTGTAATGGCAGTTACCTGGCCACTTAGATTTTAGGTCGTTGTAACTTTAAAATTACGTTAAAAAGTTTGCACCTGAACAAAATTCCTAAAGGGACCACTCAGGGTTCATTGATACTTGATACCCGTGTGTAGGGTTGTCCACTTTTTTTGGACAAAAAAACGTATAAATTCGTTGGGATAGGCAAAAAATTAGTATTAGGAAGAAAAGAAAGTATTTTTCAAATACTATGATTTTATTGCGTTTGAAACGTATTTTTGTGTGCTTTTAGAACATTTTTACCGTTTAATGTTTAAATGTTTTAAAGCTTGATTGACACTCAATATTTAAATTTAAATTTAATAAACAATTCATTTTTAATTAAATTTATTGATGCTCTATTTCTCTCCATATATAACTCTTCCTCTTTCTCTTTATAAAAATGTATGTAAAAGTATAAAGTATAATTACCAAAAATGAATTAGGATACGTTATTATAAAGCATGGTTGGCAACCCTACCCGTGTGGTATGAGGATTTACCAGAAATTCCAATGGAGTTTATTCAACTCTGATTAATATTTTTTTACATAAGTTCGTCCCGCACCTTCAGATAATATTTTACTATTAAAAAGTTTCTTAAGATGTATATTTTAGTTTAATCACTAATTATTAAATCGTTGAGCCATTAAAAATAACTCGTCGAAAGCTCCCTAGATGGTTCATTAAAATATTTTACGGAGTTAATGAAACTTCTAAAGGTTATACGGACTTAATAAGCTTGATATAGCTATAAATGTTTTTAAAATAAAAAAAATAAAACAATAAAATACGAAATATGTTTATTTACTTAGAAAAAAAACAAATATCTTTTCTGTACAATTTGTAACAACCAAAATATAAAGCCAAGATTTTACCATTTTGTAGCATTTAGTAATTGTAAGTACCTGCAGTTTAGTATCTAAAATAAAAACTCGAATATAAGAATTGAGTATGTTCTACAATTTCAACCCCAATTCAATATTTTTTGTTTTAGTTTTTGACAACTCCAATAGAGAACTAGGAACAGCCAGTGCTATGCAAGAATAATAAAAATGCAACCGAGTTCTAAATCAATAATAAAAAGTAGAAATATATTAAATAAAATATTGCTTTTGTTCTTATTTTAGAAATCCATATGAATGAACCGTACCTGTAACATTAAACGGAATCATATAGAACTTAAACTCATATAGAACTTAAACTTCCATAAGATAAAGTAAATGAAAAGTAAAGCCAATCCAATGATTAATTTCGAAGAGTGGCGTAGATAAACAAAAAAAAAATTATGTGTATTCGTTTGGAAGTCTTAAAAGATTATTATTAGTGAAACATTGCATAATTATTACAAACGTATCAAATTGTTGGTCTTCTTTTTAAGATGGTTACCAAAAAAATATTTTTTGCCACCTTCGGAATCGTACTTGGTATTCACCTATTTTGTGAACTGATATTACAAGTACAATTTATTTGGAACAAACACTACAGAACTTTGTAAGTGAACTTAAGGCGTGAAGGCACAAAGCAGGCGTGAATCCTATTCTTCTCGACGCGGCGCTCAAGTGGTACCTATTATGTACCTATTATTCTAACTACGGGACATTTGTAGCGACATCTAGTGCTTAACGTCGGAGTTACGCAGGCATTTATTTGTTATTTGCGAGTTAATTTTCGCAAGGAAAAACGAGTATGTATGTTTGGGTGCGGGTGTTACCACCGCCACATCTGTTTCTAAAGTTCAGTTTTTTTTTTAATAAGATTTAAGTAGCAAACGAGAAGTTCACCTGATGGTAAGTGGTAACTGCTGCTAATGGACATCTATAAGCAACTTCATACAGAACAAGGGATCTATTTGAAGTCGACCACAGATGCGTTTCTATAATACTACCGTGGACCAATGATGGCCACATATGAAAGTGAAGCGGCAACAACACGCTTCCACTGAAACGCAAGAACTGCTTCACGCTAGAAATAAGTATGGCGGTGGTAACTCCCGGTCAAACTATACTGGTTTCACCACCATTCAGTACCAGTTCTTGCTTACCGGGAATTACCAGTCTGCACTGGCCGTCCTTCATTTGTTCCTGTTTGCAACGTCGTTGTTTTGACCTCATGCTGCATCTCAGCATATGCATACATTAGTTCTTTAAGTTTGTACCCTCGCTCCTAGTGTTCACTATCGCTGATTTCTTATAAATAGGACTAAACTCAAGACAACTATTTGTTAAAATAGAATTTACAGAAGTACCGTCTCCGAATTAATGTCCTTTAGTGCTTCAAGTAAATGAGGCTGGCACAATATATCTTTCAGGATCAAAGTGTTCCAAGTACTCACGGAGACTGGTCTTTGAATCATAATATAGTTAAGAGGCACAGTCAGATGAATAGTCAACGAAGTATATATTATTTTTATTTCTATTCTTGAGTGTTATTCACCAATCATATACGTTTTCTCGACTTATTTATATAGTACAGGTTGAATTAAACCTTTTTTGTATATATCGGGTATTACGGTTAGTTATCTAGTTGCTAAAGCCCTAAGGCGTTTTCCTTGTAGTTTTTTTGTAGTAGTTATAAAAGCGCTATTATAAAAAAAATATATTAAGTTTTATATGACTACGAAAACATGGTCGACACTTTTCTGTTCCGTTCTGTTGCTATGTGGTTAGGAATTAACTCCCTTAGCAATTTTTAAATAGCTGAAGTAGCTATCTTGTTATTTATAATATGAAAATTATATTTACAGTGGTTGCTAGAAAATTTGAAGATATTTTTGTTGTTTTAACTCATATTTATCGCCTAAGAGTGAAATATCACAATATCCTATATTACTTGGTAGACTTATGTTTAGTTTTATTATAAAACTAGCTGTACCAGCAGTTTTGTCCGCGTTTATTAGAGAACTATCTATTAAAAACAAACAAATATAGCGTGATGTTATATATATAACCTAAAGCCTTCCACGTTAAATGTACTATTCAACACAAAAATATTTTTTTCACTTCGAACCAGTAGATCTTGAGATTATCGCGTTCAACCAATCAAACTCTATACTATACTCAAAGTTCTTATTGGTTGATGTCTACACCCACTATATTTTTATCGTACGCGATAAGCGAGTGTCAGTATAAAAAAATCACGACTGGAAAAGTGAAAGTTAGTGTTTCTCGCAAAGCTGGCATCGTTACATTTTATTATATGCACGGACATGAAAGTAGAATATTTCAGCTCTACAAAGAGAGGTAATATATCAAAGAGAGATTCTGAAAATGGCTCACGGGGAGTCAGAAAAATACGTGGCTATATAAAGCTCTGTAAGTATCCTCCATTGTTTTTCGAGTTCTATAATGGAATTTTTCTGTAATATACGAAAGGGGCATTCATAAATAATACAAATTCTCTGTCTATCAAATGTGCGTCGCGTACTCGCTACGTACAATGGGAATTACAGATATTTATTTCGACGATTCTGTGCGTAATCTCAGTACAAGAATAATGTAAAGAAATTTAAACATTTTTTTTGAGTATATAAAAACGCAATTTAATACTGACTTTATAAAACTATCTATACTTGGAACGAAGTGGTTTTCTTCGTTTTGAAATATTGAAATCAGAGAATATGGAAACTGACAAATATTTATACTATGTACCCACGGGTCCGTGTATGAAATCTGAGAGCAGAGCTGCCAAGTGCACGGATTTCATCGTTTATATTCCATTAGTAGAGGCAAGATGAGTGCGTTGCTTACATTTAGGACTTACATTTGACTTACCGATACCCTATCTTACACATGACTGCGCCATAGTATTTCGCCACGAACAATCATCCGTAAAACTCGCGACGTCGCCCGACTTTGCTGTAATTTCGGATTCAGTTACAATACATACTGATTTTGTACTATTATATTATAAAATGGTACAAACTGGTATCATGCGTTACATTGAACTAAACAAGAGTTTAATCCAATGTAACGCCAGATACCAGTATCGTAATCTAAATTGAATTAACATTGTCCTGCTCCAAAACTAGCTTTTACATTTCATTAAATAAAAACAAGATGGTGTAAATAACAAAAACATTTATATGAATGAACTGGTTGTAAAAAAAAGACTAATCCGCTGAATATTTTGCCGCATCATCTCAGTTGAGGTTCCGTTCCAATCGGGTTGTAATGTAAGAAAAAATATTGTAACTGACAATTTGTCTCCGTAGGCTGTACAAAACAAAGACATTTCATTTCGTTTTATCATAAGCTTTTTTCAACATTTCGGATTATCTGCATTAGATAAAGGTCCGTAATAGTTGAATGTCCAGTGAAGTGTCGTACAAGCGAGTGGCTCGGTCCATTCAGCGGCAATCGATCGGAAAGGATCGCGGCGAGGGACCGCGACAGGATACAATGCCGCAGCGTCACGTCGTGTACTTCATATTTGAATCCAAATGGAAAATACTTTTGAAAATCTACTCTCCATTTTTTTTAGGTATAGGTAGATATTATCAATGATATACATATGTATATATCTTTATCAGAATGTATTTTAGCGCGCTCTACAGACTAAACGACTTCTTAGTTGAAGTCTGATAGTATAAGGAAAAAATTGGTAACTAATAATTTTTCTCAGTAGGCTTATACGAATTAAGACATTTTATTTCATTTTTTTAACTTTTCGCATTATCTGCATTAGATAAAGGTCCATAATAGTAGAGTTTGCAACGAAGTATCGTACAAGCGAGCGGCTCGATCGATTTAGCGGTAATCGAACACGTAAGGATCCTAGCGAGGGACCGCGACTTAAATATTTAAGGTTATCAACTATATATCCGACGACAACGATTTTGACAAAACGTATTTTTTTCGCTCTACAGCCTAAACTGCATGGTGGATTTTGAATGTCGCTTGATTTCTCTCAGTTGTCGGAGTGAGATGTATGAAAAATACATATATTAGATATGATATCTGCGGGTAAATTGTGACGAAGTATTAAAGAAATAAGGAAAAATAAGCACTACAATAATAAGATATTAAAATAGAAACCATATACTAAAGTATACTATATATATAATGCTCTGGATGCATGGATAAAGAAAAAATAGAAAACAAATTACAAAAACTCGGTTTGTTGGTGCTAGCTTTAGGAGAACATAGTTACGAAAACTACATCTGGGAGATCTGTAAATGAATTTCTTAAAGGCGTGTAAAGTCTACCAATTCGCACCTAGCCAACGCGGCGGACGATGGCTCAAACTCTCTCATCCTCAAAGGAATCTTTTGCTCCGAAGTGGGACAATAATGTGTTGACAAAAATGTATATGACAGACCGGGCTACACAAGTATTAGAAATCCATTTCGTTACGTTGTAAATGTCAAGTAGACGCAAACATACGCCTATCTCAAATACCCTTATACTGCGTACACAAAACAAAATAGCTAAACTTTCAAATTGGACACTGTAATTTCGCCGGCTGGCGAACCCCCGTCAAATACTTGTCTCGTTCCGACAACGTGAATACACCTGAATCAGATATTGGGAATAAAATGGTTGGAAACGGAAATTTCTGGAGAACGGGGAGGTGTGCCTATCCAGTTCGGATCTTACCCGCGTGAGATTAGCTTTTTTGCCAACGAAATTATTTACCGTAACATCGACAAACCGCTCAGACGTATCGGATCTGAGGGAACCGCTTACCGAATACGAATGAGATGGCAAATCCGGGGCGATCGAATTACAAACGAATTTACGTGGTTTATTACGTACTTATCTGATACTTGTATCGCAGAGTGAGAAAGGGACCGAACTCAAATTTCGGTTAATTGAGTTAAATACTTGAAATTACTCCCAGTAATGTAGTGTATAGAGTATTAACAAAGACTTGATATTATGTTCTATTACTAAGAATTACTTGAAAGATTACAAAATAATGTAAATAAAAGAACAAATAATAAATAAAATAATAAAAAGGTATTCAGAACGACAAAGTAAGAAAAAATGCAAGCTCGTTTAATGTTTTACCGGCTTTGCTCAGTTGAGGTCGCTTTCCGATACGCTGGTAGATTAAGAAAAAATATTTCAGCTGAGTTTTTAAAGTAGTTATGTACAAAATGAATGCACTTCATTTTATTCTAAGCGTACTTTTGTAGAGGAAAAGGTTGTTCCTCTAATATCACGATGTCTTAGTAATTTTCAACTGAAAATTAATGATAACGTTTAATGTTATTATCACTTAAAATTTGGCATTTATGTCTCATTTTATGTGATACTAACTGAAGTACTAGTGCTTCGCTAAGGTACATAATAATAGTCGCTATCTTTAAATAGTGTTAAGTAGAACAGATAAATAAGTTACATCCATGCAAAATTTCATACAAATCGGACAAGTGATTCTTGCATGATTGAGTAAGAAATAGACATACTTCTTACTATTAATGAGATTTATATTTTTACTAAATTCTATATATTTAAAATCAAATTATACACATTAAATAAGAATACATCAACACTCAGATCAACAACAAAAAAAATCTTTCATCTAATTTCTGCTTGACTGAACATCTAATTTGGGATCACCGTATACCCAATTAATATGGAGACATAATCTACTATCAGATAAAGTGACGCTACATTGATTAATATCAATTTAAAATTATTCGCATCGTTGTATCGTTCAACTTAAAACAGGGCAGAATTTTTCGGCAATCGAGCCCGTATAAAGCACGCGAACAAAGGGTCGAAAGGGGTAATCAGCGTTCTTAACATGCGACTTCAAAGCGTACTGACGATTAGCTGAATCCTTCCTGACTGGCCACTCGTGAAATTCCATGGCCTTTTTCCGTCCAGTCTATTAATGGGTCAAAAAGGTCCACTTTGTTCTGTCGAGAGGTGGCAAATAGCATTGCAGTAATGGCGTCCAGCCGGATAGGTACAGGAAGGCTATGGGGAAGTAATTTTCTACGTCGGGAAACAAGGATTTTATGAAGTTGTCCAGTTTTCCTGGCACTCGCATTGTGCTATGTTTAGATGTGCCTGTATTGCTCTAAAATGTAATGGAATAATATCGTCAGATTAAATGAAAAATCCAAATTTAAATTAAAAATACAATTTCCTTATATTTCATCACCGCAATTACGTAGGCGTAAAAGGTGATTATTTTACAATTTATAAAAACTTTATCAAAATTATTATTCAGAAAGTCTTGTTAAATTAACTGCAGAGGCTTTTAAGATTAGTTCGTACGTTGAGGCTTAAAAAACATAGTAAAACTAAAGTAGTAATTGATTTATTTCTTGAGTTTGTTTCTGTGTTATCCTTAAATTCTCTGTTTTATCCTATACATTATATGTTAACATAAATATATCTTATGAAGCCAACTCATAGCTTTAAATCCTTTTCCCGGAACTCGTAATCCCTTACACAAGCATTATCTGTATTTGCTCGAGCATGTACGTAGCATGTTTTTCCACTTTTCTTAACTTATTATTCAGAAGCTGTCATGTTTATGACGACCCGCGTAGCCGAGCGGTCACCATACCGGTCTAACGCGCAGTGGCTCCCGGGTTCGGTTCCCGGCCACACAGAAATATGAATGATGAGTTCAGATTTCTTTTCTGGGTCCGGGTGTTTATGTATTCGTCTTTGTGTGTCCATGGCAACCACGACACAGGAGAAAATCCTAGTGTGGGACTATGAGTGTAGAAAGCGTGAGCGTAAGATACTTTATTCACTGTATAAATTTGGTTTTGCAAAATATGATAGTATTTTATTTGCCGTTTTTAAAATAATAATTTAACGAGTTAAACGAGAACCAAAATTCGATTTGAGACATGATCAGTACAATTTTAGTACAGGGACATCTCTAAAACTGTCAGGTTTAATATTATCTTTGGGGCCTCATTTTTTAACTCGCTTTTATTAGCTTCGGTTGTATGTATGTATGTATGTATGTATGTATGTATGTATGTATGTATGTAT
>DWNE01008797.1:0-11306 GCA_018249875.1 Cecropterus toxeus | reverse complement strand
ATGATTAATAACATTAAAAATATATTTTTTATTTAATATTTTCCTTAGCGTCCCGATTTTACCCCACTTTCCCCTACTTGCTAGTTATTGTATAAATTAATTGCTGAGGTGATGCTCATTAGGTAACCAAATTAACTAAGCAAATGTAATACAACTTATTAGACTGTCAAATTCGGTAAGCATATGATAATCTGACATATACATTAAACTACTCCGGGACGATTTACTTATGCATGATCTACACGATTTATATAATTAAAGGTGAGTACAGATGCGTGTAATGTATATAAAAATGTTTTTTATATACATTACACGCATAAATATGAAGTATCAAACAAGCATGCAGTCCACCTGATGGTAAATGGTTACTACCGCCCATGGACGTGTAAGCAAAATCATATAGAACAGGGGTTCTATCTGAAGTCGATTACAGATGCTTTGCCACTCCCGAGGACTAATATGGTTTCATGTGTAAGTTAGCCGGCAACCACAACCATCTACCGAAATACAAGAACTGCTTCACGCTAGAAATAGGTGCGGCAAGGGCCTTCCCAATCGAACTACATTGACGACCCGCATGGCCGAGCGGTCACCATACCGGTCTGACGCGCAGTGGCTCCCGGGTTCGATTCTCGGCCGGACAGAAATATGAATGATGAGTTTAGGTTCCGGTTCTGGGTCTGGGTGTTTGTATATTCGTGTTTGTGTGTCCATGGTACCCACGACACAGGAGAAAATCCTAGTGGGGGCTATGAGTGTAGAAAGCGTGTTTTTTTTCTACCTCTACATTAGGAATAGGAATAGCATAATGTAATGATATTTAAGTATATGAGGGTTGGGCGGTAATTTGATTGCGACGGTACCTAACACGATGGTTTGAGTGGCAGAAATTGCTGGTTTAGTTTGAAAGATTTTGTAAGACTTAATGTATTCAAATTAAATTCTACCATCAACGTATTGGAACTACCCCAGGATTATTTCAGTTGTGAGGAGTCGTTCGCAGAAGTGGAGTATAAAAGGGATTGCAGCCAAGTTAGTACTTACGTTAATTTATTTAATTTCATTCATCAATAATTTACTCATTTTGTTTCACTATTTTACATCATACGAGTTTTATATCAATTTATATAAAAACATGAAAAACACACACAACAACTTAGATTTTGGCATAAGTCAAGCGTCCCTAACTTTCTCAGACGTTGTCGACGTCATCTCTACCGGTCTACCCAAAGATGTAATTGAATAACAAAACTAAAAAAAAACTTAAATATGGCTTGATTGTCTTTAAATGATCACATCAAAATGACCGTTCATCGGCACAAGTGTACATAAGTACGTTTTCACGTCATTTGTTCGGTTCTGAGCGGTTCTGCGTGTCGCGGCAAATGGCTCGGACACGTTCCGAATATGCTTCGAGATAAGCTGCGGGATCTGTTACAGTTATTGGGGGGCCTGTTAGTGAACCCTTTGGTTTCGAGCTTTAGGAAATCTCGGACTTATACAGGAAACGCATGTGTTACTACCACGACATTTCTTTTAAATATTGAAAAGAATTAAAAACTCGTCTTTCAGGATAATCAAGGAAGAACAGGGCAAGTATTAGTGACGACCCGCGTGACAATGCGGTCACCATACCGGTCTACCACGCAGTGGGTCCCGCGTTCGATCCCCAGCTAGATAGAAATGTGAATGGTGTTTGTATTCGTCTTTGTATATGTCTCAGATACCATCAGAAGAACAGCATGCTAATCTGCTACGTTTATGCTTAAATTAAGTAGGTTGAATCTCTTGAATAGATGTAAGTTTTCGCGTTTTAAGTTATTTAATGTCGAATAAACGAATTAATGCTCTCATGAATATGACGTATGTATATGATTGTGACGTGCGATGTGCTTTAAATTACCATCGTGGTGAAAATAGCACATGTCATTCTGAGCGAAAGCCTTTCAGGAGGACAGCATATATATTATGTTCCTTGTACGCGTGTATGTAGTAAGTATGTATGTAAATTGGAATAAAAAGCAAAACACCAAAATATAGGGGACAAAGCCGTGAAAGATACTATTGCATGTGATGTGTGTAATTAATATTCTTCCTCTTTATTATTTGTATTTACTTGCGGTACATTAGATATTTAAATAAGAAAGTACTTGCAACAATTGCGGGCTAAGATAAAGTTGGACGGACGTTTGCGGTGCATTCCTTCAGGGATAGCCAGCTGCTTTAAGATTTAAAGCACAAAGCCAAAGGTAAAGAAATAAAACTGCATAAAACATGTAATAAACCAATGGACGGGATACGTAACTGTTTTGAGTGATTCTTTGTATAAGTTGAATTGTTTATTAACATCTGTACCAACAGTTTTTATATTTTTGACATTAAAATCTAATTTCAACTTGTCTCAGATTTTAGGTTTTGTGTCTACAAATATAAAAGAATTCCTTCAATACTAAAACTTTAGTTTTAGAGTAATACATATACTCGCTCATATTATATAAACAACAGTGAAAAATATTCGCTTAATAATAGTTACACAAGAATCTATGTTGCTTTTTGTAAGAAAATTTGTAGTAATAAAATACAATATATGGCTCATTTTTTGTAAATATTCACTCTGCTTTAAAAGTTTAAAAGCATACGAGTGTATGAAAAGTAGAAAGCTTCGAAGCTTCCTAACGTAATATTCGTAATACGGTTTTCTTTCATTCGAACGTCCGTTTGCAGCCCTTTGAGGACATTTAAATTATTGTAAAAAGAATGAGAGCTTTTCTTCTTATTAGATAATTTTTAATTACTTCCCAAAGGGAATAGATTATCAATTCGTCACGTACATAAGTTTCGTCATCGTGATCTAGCGAAGTATTTTGAGTGCCCACTTTAGGACTATGTTTTGTTTATGTGCTAAGCCAAAACATATTAAAATTACTTTTTTTACTATTTTGTGGCATGGAAGTCGATTTTATTTTTTGATATTATTTTTAGTTTACATCAACTTTCTTATTTTTTTCTCATTTTCAGGTTTTGATTGATTTTAAGACATCATTTCAGCGCCAGGTACAACATAAGGTAAGATTATGAAAAAAATATTATGTATGATTTAGTTCACTTTATATTGCTTTAACTTTGCTTTGTTTTTCAATGAATACACAAATCGTCTGGCTGTGTCGGATTCATATGATGTCACCATATCACAGCTCCACATAGATAGGTGCTAGGTAAATAAACATTTATAATTTAATACAAAAAACGCAAAGACAACGAATGTTTTTGAACACAAATAAAATTATAAACAATAACGCGTAGCTCTTTAATAATATTCATTTTAGTATTTTAGTATTATGCCTTTGAACGAAGGCTACACATTAATCACAGTGGGATTGTCACAAACAATGTTGCTTTTTATTTCCCAGACAATCTCTATTTATATAATTTCGTGCAATAAAAACCAGTTCTATCGATACCGCAACTTTAGCATGTTAACAAAGTTTTCCGGATGTCTGGACCGGTTCCAAAACTTCCTTTGTTCACCAAATATGTCTTTTGGGCGACTCGGAATACCTTGTCACCTAACAATCAGGAAACGATTACTATTAGAGATTTTTCTAAGATATGATTATAAAAATGCTGTAGTAAAATTATATCTTACGATTAAATAAATTAGTTTGAAATTTGCCAGAGGGTGGAACAAATAAATTCCGAGTAATGTATTCGTACAACCGCCACGCCTACATATATCTGCTGTAAAATTTTTTTTGACTTTTCACACGATGATGTGGTTACCGATAAACTTATAATGAAGCGGCCATCTTAGTCCTCAAGAGCCATGTTTTTACATTTATACCATTTATATATAAAATGTGATTCGGTTATAGAGAAGCATCTTTATTCACCATCGACAAAAAACTATTTTTTTATTTTATGTGTGTAAATATTTTAAGGAGTGCTCATCACACGGTTAATCAAATATAGGCGATTATTAAAAAACTATATATTTTATAAGTTAAGAATTTAAGTTTTAAAAAACATAAATCATCTTACAGTTTTTAAATACATTTCTTATTCCTCTTGTCTTTTTTCTAATGTCCTTATGTTATCTTATAATATTAGTTTAACGTATAACCTGAGTTACGAACAGAATTTAATACAGTTTTCACTTGTATCTGTCTTTGATTCCGACTTTAGTAGGAAATATTTCCGTACGTGACGAGGCTACAAAACGTATGAATATATTAAAAGAAAAAGCAAAATACGTACGCTGACATACACATACTTACTACTCTATTTTATTGCAGTTATAAGGGTATTTTCTGTTAATAAACAAGTATCGTAAAGTTGTACAAAACAGTAGTCTTAGTTTTTAACCGACTTCGAAAAGGAGGTGGTTATTGTATATAATATTATGTCTAAAATTTGTTAGCAAAAATCCGAAATTGTTCCAAAAAGAATGACTTCTACCTTAGGTTCATTACAAATGCGTTATAGTTAGTATTAAAATGTTACACTTTCCTTTACATTTTACACTTCGTTTTTCTATAATTAAAAGTACAATATACCATTGTACTTCTAATGATACAAAAACGATGTGTGAAGGTTTTCGTGTCGGCAACCCCTGGTAAGGGTTAAAATAAACATCTCAAAAGGATGTTGTTGCAAATACTCGAAAACGGTAAAAATTAGACATAAATTTTGTAAACATAGTGTATAGAGCTTAAAAAACTACATAAAAAATACACACACACGCTTTCTACACTCATAGCCCCACACTAGGATTTTCTCCTATGGCGTGGGTGCCATGGAAACACAAAGACGAATACACCAACACCCAGACCCAGACACCTGAACTATTCAATCATATTTCTGTCTTTACATAAAAACGGTTCAATTCCTTTTTTTCCTCCGATCAAAATTAACTTTTTGCGGCTTCTGAAGACTTAAGTTTTATATAAAAGTAAATTTGTAGTTATGTATACGATAGAATAACGAATACAAACGGACTCGAAGAATTTTCACATTTCTCTCTAACATCTGATCACTCGGTAAATATTTGAATAATATTTTCCGACTGCTAAAACTTTATTAAAGCATCAAAGTCCATTTACGTCGATCGCCATTATTTTCTCGTTAGCACATCGCCGTTACGAGTACTTCGGGAAACAACGTCTTCGGTCGGATAGGTACGTTTTCCACATGTAGGAATTCTAATTAAACTTACACAACAGGCAGGGCCTTAGATGTGGAGCGATGAGTTACCAAACTTAACCGGGTTAGCGAGCATTGTACGTGAAGGTTGAATAATATAGATAAAGCATGTTCGACAAAAGGAAAATTATACTCATAGGTTATGATGAAAATGGTACAGAAAGTTGGTGATAGGGGCTACCCTTCGTGATTTGACCTCTGAAGTGTCGCTGTTATTTCTACCCTGTAAAAACAGTGTTTAGTGCTACTGTATCCGGATTTAAAGGATATATTAAAGACAGACGCGCGAAACGGTCAGCCAAGTCTTGAGGGTTAGCATCGCAAGTGTGACCGACTTTAGGCAGGACTATACTATTTGGGATTAATTACAGACATCTATGGGTGACAGTGGCCACTTACCACGAGTTGGCCTTCATGCTCACCTTTTGTACATTATTGTACTTGTAAAAACTCGTATAATGCAAGATTTAAAGCAACCAGATATGAAAAGCATTAAATATTAAATACTTTAAATAAAAAAAATATAAAGGTAAAGATGCGACCCGGCGTTCTAACAGTAAATCGTGCTTACAATTTATAATAAGTTGTGAGATAAATTCGTAGTTTATAACAGTTTAAGTATGAAAATTTTAAACACCGCTTAAGAGCTTATTATGTTTACAGGTTAGTTAGTGTTGTTATAAGTACCTGAAACTTACTGAAGATGAACGGAATCGTAAGGATTAATTTTCAAAAGTTTTTATAACTATGTATAAATACTTTCGTGATCAAATGAGCCTGTATATTTAAACTTCAATTCTTTCACCTTTATTCGGATGTATTTCTTCTCATTAGCTCTCACTAATTATTTTATTTCCAATATTGAAAAATAGTCAGGTTTTACAACTACAACTTCTTTTAAAATATGCATCTTGAAAGAAAATAGACATGGAGTACAAAGTGAACCATCATTATTCTAATACTAAGAAGAATTTGATTAATATAGGTAGATTCATTGATAGGAATATAAAGATCATGCGTGCCTTCTTGTCCCAAAGGATCGGTGGATATAGATGGAAAAATTGCGGGAAAGCTTTAGGAGGTTATCAGTCATTTTCAGATCATTGGCCGTCGGATGCCGTATTACAATAGTTGATTTTCTAAGTGAGAAGAGCGGAATAGTATTATATTTTTTATTATTTAGATAGCAATTTATGAACTCGCGGTTCAAAAACGTTTTCTTGGCGATATAGAGTATTGGGATTTCTGTGACTGTCCGTTGACAGTTTTCATGTCCAGGAAATTTGATCCATGAGTTTTCGGTGACTGTGAATGGTTTTTTTGACGCTAGGTGAGTTGTTTCGTTGATCCTGATTTGTTGCTTGTGTAATTTGTTTGACTCAATAATGTTCAAAGCGGCCCATAGCCCATATACAATATATGAATATTGAAATAAGCGCCATCTACCACTCCGATGTTAAATTACGTTGACACGCACTAAGATTTTCTCCTGCGTCGTGGGCACCATGAACACACAAAGACGAATATAAACATCGAAACCCAGAAAAGAATTTAAATTCACCGTTGAGATATTTGTCTAGACGGGGATCGAACTCGGAACCCACTGCGTTTCATACCAGTATGGTGACCGCACCGCCACGCGGGTGGACAAACAGATATATGTACATACGTTATATGTGAATGTCTGTGTGAGTTTATGAGAAGAGAGCCTGGTGATAGAGAGACAGACAGACGGACAGCGAAATCTTAGTAATAGGGCTTGCTAATATACGGGCTTTAAAATGATTGTTAATTGTTAACATTATTTTATGAAACTAAGCTGAACGGATGTACCGCTGTGAAAAGAGTAGTTAGTAATGAAGAATCCTGAGTTTATTCTGGACCGGAAAAACTTCCTTTGTTACTTGTGTCTCCTTTGTAAACTAGTAAAAGTCATATATCTACAACTACAATGTAAGAAATCTTAATGTGAAGCTTTAGTATTGCGGCGAAAAGAGGTGGTGTTGAATTATGTTTCTGTAATAAAGAGAGCTTCCATGTTCGTCTGTGGCTTAATGTAGGCATTACTCACACAACTAATGTATTTATGAGATAAAATCGAATTCTCCCTTTTTCGTTAAAATTCGTTCCATGAATAACGCTGTCTCCCGCGGGACAGTCATCGGATTCTGCTTCTAAATTGGATCTGAGTTTTCTCAGTCGCGATACGTCAAAGTCCGCTTCAATCGGAGGACGTTTTATGAGGTAACACATGTCGCTTGTTACAATTTATCCAGGTATCCCAAATTTATTACTTCCGATACTAATAAATATTCCACAGTACAAAATACAAGAGTGATCTTTCAGTACTCTGGTTTTTTTGTACCTATTGCGTGTTTGGACTCCCTACTATTGTATTTCACTAGTATTTCTACCATAGGATCATTCGAACTGCATACCATGTTTAACCTTCTTATTTAAAATATATCCCAGTAATAGGACAGCAAGCAATAGATGAATATCGAAATTTAAAAATATTTTATTCTTTTAGATACAGACATGCTGTATTTGAGTGGGATGAAAATGACTTTCTTAGAGCCATGACGACCCGCGTGACGGAGCGGTCACCATACCGGTATGACACGCAGTGGGTCCCGGGTTCGATCCCCGGCCAGACAGAAATATGAATGATGAGTTAAGATTTCTGTTCTGGGTCTTATGTTTATGTATTCGTCTTTGTATGTCCATGATACCCACAACACAGGAGAAAATCCTACTGTGGGGCTATGAGTGTAGAAAGCGTTGTTTTTTTTTGAGATTTAGAAATGTTTCATTGAACCAGTTATAAACTATGACTTATCACTTTAAGTACTACATTAAATTGTAGAGTTATGTAATAATTAAACGAAAGTCCTATAAATGACTAAGTATTGCAATGAAAATTGCTTTAAAGTATGCAAACCACGTCTATGCTTGCTCTTAAAATGATGTATTTAATTCTATATGAAGTTAAATGCAAATGTAATGCGAGCTACGAATATATTTTCCTTTTTAACTTTCGCTTTACTTTTAAAGTTTATCTCGTCTACGCTTTTCATATGAGTAGGGTAGACAAATATTTAAATGGTTGTATTTAGTTCACAGTCTTAAATGTAGTATTGTAATTTGTACTTAAAATGGCACTCGTTTAAAGTAAGCATATTTCGGTTAGTGGTGCTTTTGTAAACTCATTTTATGACAATGCGGTCATTTTTGCATGTATGACTTATTATTATACATATTTTCATGAAATATTACCACTTCCTTCACTGATCCACTTACTGATATATATTCATTTGCAATCACTTAAAAATAAACAGTCCATAACACATGACGTGTAGGTATATTCAGTTAATATTTACACGTATTGTACTTATATGATAGAATTCAGTTTCTGTGAAAATTCTCCTCTAGGTATAAGAAGGAGGATTATCTGCAGCGTTGCAAGAAATGGAAAATAAAACGATCCTGCGGGACGCTATTCGTTCCCGTACCGCCGGCACCGGATAACGTGTCTTAAGGAATGTTTCACGAACATTTTCCTCTCAATCGATGTAATAAAACACGGTAAGCACTACAAAGGAACAAATCGTCCGCCTGTAAGACAAATGTGTTTATTTCTTCCATAACTTTCTGTTCATACAATAAGGAAAGCAAATTGTCAAGATTCTCATTGTTTCGTAAAACATTTTAAAGAAAACAGTGAATTGTCGTATGAGATAGATAGGATATCGTATGATATATTCACCAGGTGGTAGAAGCAATGTAGTTCGACCGGGAAAGTACCAACGCCACACCTATTTCTTGCGTGACGTTTTCGTGTTTCGGTGGAAAGGTGTGGTTGCCGGCTCACTTATATATGAGACCATCTTAGTCCTCGGGAGTCGCAACGTATCTTTGATTGACTTCAGATAGAATTCCTGTTCTGCATACCACCGCCAGACCTATTTGCAACGTGTGTATGATCTAAGATGTATTTAAATACCGAATGTTTCTCCGATCAATACCAATGCCAAAGGCATTTCAACATATCCTAAAGCAGATCGATGCCACTGTGGTCTTATTCAGTTACGGTTCCAATCCAATTTAGAGGTAATTACAGATGTCAATGAGCGACAGTGATATAGAATTGAATTCTCGTTAACTCACCAAATTAAAAAGTAAAGGAGACTAGAAATGTTACATTTCATAAAAACACTCAGTGATCATTCAATAAAATATCTTGTTTTCACGGTATCCCTTTGACATGCGTTTTATGTTAGCTTGAAAGCGGGTTGTCACTCTACGAGGGTAAATTGCCTTTAATTTATTTATCAAAATTACTCGATTGTTAATGTCAATTCGCAACGAGTATTATGGAAATTGAATCGGGAATGCGCAAATGGAAAGATATGTTCAAAACACACATAGACTTTGAGCAAACGTTAACTGAAGTCTTAAGAAATTCTTTGTGTAATATTTTACAGAGATATTATTAAAGGACAGCTCCTAGCTAGTAGCTATATTTAAATTTAAACAATAGTTTGCGGCATAACTATGTCTTACTAAATATAATAAATAAATTATAAACAAATTTTTAACACAATTATTTAAATTTCGTTTTAATTGAGTGTAGAAGGCGTGTAGAAGGCGTGTATTGTAATATATTTGTCCCTATAATTTATCGTTTGCTATTTTGAAGATATATTATGATAAACAAAACATTTTAGTTATATCTCTATAAAAAATCAATGCCGGTATACTTTGATAGGCAACTTAGAACATTTTTATCCGTTGGTAAATATAAAAAATATATTTCAGTAAAGAAACACAAAGACGAAATCACTTGGTCAGTTCTCGCACTACAAACGTTTGGCTGAGAGGTTGCTAAGTGCTCGTAATAAATTGTTCACTGTAAGTATAAGTCTCAGGTACTTTTCATCAGTCAAGCCACTCCGGTTAAACGTTTAATGCTTTTGTTTCTTTATCTTAGTCATTTTAAAACTTAATTATCACAATAAAGCAAAGCGTTAAATTTGTAAGTTGCGGAATATAAACGGTATTTTAGAGAAATGTAACTGAAGTTGGAGTGAACAATGCATTTAATGCCATTACTTTAAGCGATAGTTGAATATCGAATATCTCGTATTCTTGTCGTTCGACAGATGTACGGTGTTATTCAGCACCCGATCTGACAGCCGCTGAAAGCTGCTTTAATGACTTCTAGACTTTTACACTTTACTGCAGACAAATGACAAAGGTTTATATTATAAATGCATTCATTATGTTATTTTTCGTTGTATTTTTGAATACTTTAAAAGTTGTTATATAATGTATTGCAAAGCTATGCCCTCCACTTTTGGATATGCGCATACGTGAGTGCCCATAGTGCCCATGGATATTACATTCTACATACTGCATTGCTCAATTACATTACATTTGCGCAATTAAGCTTAAAGCCAAGTAATAACTATTGCTAATACTCTCGTATTAACAATATGTTAGTTGTTAATTGTAATCTTGTTAAGCTTAAAATTACGATACCTATTTGTAATTGGTATTGGATATTTTATTCAATGTTTTCTTCGTTTCTTTGTGTATGTTATTTATTTATTTATGTTTACACTTTTATTTTATTTTATTTATTTGTTTATTCACTTGAAATACATTAAACTTACTATAACAGTTTTTTTATACATTATTTTAGTTTCAGCTTGTAGAAAACGAATGAACGCTCTCCCAGTTAGGTCTGTTTTAATACGACACAAGAATATTACATGGAATAATATTTCCTGTTTGTAAAATTAAATTTATAATCAGGTGGACCCTCATTTCCAAGAAATCTGTCCGGTTTAAGACCCTGGAGACCCGTATTCCTTACCTACCTGTCCCTTTCCCTTCAGGAACGCAAAAGTTACCTAGCTTAATACTAAATAATAATTATTATTAATGTAGCGTTGACAACTCGCTTAACACTTACACATATACAATTATTATGTGGGTATTTTTTTTGATTAATGCAGTTATCTTTGTAGAATATCTATACATATAAATAAAATTGAAGTGTCTGTTTGTAATATCAAAATAACATTTTTTTACCAAATGCATAT
>DWNE01008796.1:0-11307 GCA_018249875.1 Cecropterus toxeus | reverse complement strand
GCGATCAACTGAACTTTATTTAAAAGAAGTCATTCAATAATTACTTACATAGACAAAACAGATGGCGCTAGTAGTAAAGAACATTACTTATTTTGTTATAATAATTTAACACCACCGTCACACCTTTTTTTAGCGTGATGCAGTTCTTGCGTTTTGGTGGAGGGGTATGGTTGCTGGCTCACTTATATATCAGGCGACCGTCTCAGTTCTTGAAAGTAGCAACGCATATGTGATCGTCTTCAGATAGAATCCTTGCTCGTATATGACGTTGCTTACTTTATGTCCATGGGCGTAAGTGGTTCCATCAGATGTTCGTTTGCTACTTCAATGTGATTGAAAAGCTACATAGTCCAAGCTTCGTACATTGTAGGTGCGGTAGGTGCAGTGGTAACGAAGGCGCGTGCCGCCGCGCGGTGCACTCCGCACCGTTCGTTATACCCGTTATGGCACCCAAGTGCACTCGCCCGCCTTACTCGACTTAACGAGACACGAACGCCTCTCGCTCCTTTTTGATGTCATTTTTGTCGTGCCGAATTCGCTAAACCGATTTGTATCTATGTGAAGAGCCGTACGGGAGGCTGTGAACGAAATGTTTTTTCGACCGATGTTAAGAGTTTGCACCAAATACGAACCTTTATGTGAAGGTAATTTATGAGTTGGGGTATAACCAAACTTATAGAAATACCATTCTATCAAATTTATATTGGAGCTCTATTCTTAAGTCTGAATTGAGAATTACTAGACACCTTACGTCATAGTGCATAAAGGTTTACCTTTCGACCCAAAAAACGTAACAGAGCAAGTGGGATATATTAGAATATTTATGTTTATACTGAAACTCGACTATATTTTACTCACCGCATTCAACCCGCCCACGCCCACGTAACAAATATTTTTCCAGGGGCACATTTATGCCACCGTCGAATATAGGGAACCGATCGTAAGAAACTGACACTCTCCTAACCCCTTGTATTGCAAGTGCGCATTGTTGTGCCATAAAAGACGTGGAAGGGAAGCTCGCTCGGTTTGCTCCACTATCGCAAAAATGTTATTAGTTTTGGGCGGTTATTGCCCACCCCGCGACCTCTCGGCCCTCTACCCTTCGCCGGAACGAGCGGCGAATTTTCAAAGGTCGCCCTTCATAGCACCTATTGTAATCCTTAAAGTAATTTTCCCTAATTTTCATTATTAAGTTAACTTTGTAGATGGAGACCACAATTTTGTATGATAGCATTAAACTCGATCGTAGTTAGAGCGATTGAGCAATAAAGATCGGTAAAACGTGACATTTTTATCTGGCAGCGTCACGTAAATCAGCGCATCGGTTCTATTGCCGGTAAAAATATCGTATCATTCGATGTAATGTGCACTCGTGTCGTATGTGAACAGATAGAGGTGATGGAATAGCAATTAATGCATCGTAATGTGCATCGGGGTCGGCGCGGGCCATCCGTCTCAGGCGACGCGGCCATTTGTATCGGCCGGGGCGTCCGTCACGCTAATCGCTGCGTGCACCTGCATGCCCCGGCCGACCCCCGACATGCTCCAAATTGTCCAAATCGGAAACAATAGCTTTTTCTACTCCCGTCCGTATTGTTACTAACTTTGCGTTCTAAATGTATACTGCACAATTGACAGAAACCTATATATGGATGTATTACTGCAAGATACTAAGCCACAAATTCCTCGAGTACACTCCAGTGCTTGTGCAAAATATATAGAGGTACGTGTTTTTTTGTCAATGAGGAAAATTTCATCATTTACTATGCTTCCTCGTATGACCATCTAAGATATCGAGGCAAAGCGATAACGGGTTCGACTAATTCTACCAAGCCACTAAATGCCAATTTAAGAACGAGGTCATAATAATCAACGTATAGACTACAAGATTATTTTTAGAAGATCACCCTTATATTTCACTTCCTAAACATAACTTTTAATTTAACAACATATTGTTGCTGTTAACACGAAAATATGAACAGACTTATCCGAGGGCCACTAAACATTCTCGTCAGCCTTGAAGTGTTACCAACAATTATATCGTTGCTTTACATGAATAGTAACACGACACAAAAGCGCTAATTGTACAGGAGAGCAAGCTTAAAATTAAACAATGGTTTTTGTGATAAACTACTAGAATAATGAAGGTAAAATAATAAAGCTTAAAATGCCATTAATCAGAATGGAATTAGAGTGCTAAATAATTCTAAAATAATATAAAAAGATATATATCTTTAACTTTTAATTGTTAAATTTTTAAATGTGCGGTTATTTATGCAAAACCTATGTGTCTCATATTATAATTCCGCTGCGTAGCGAACTTTACTAAAATACGCTCAACGCTCACGCTTTCAGCTCCAAAACGAATATTTCGTGGTTAAAGCTCAGTCAGCACGTAGCATGCATCACGCGAAGTCGAACTATAGAAACGAGCTCTTAATCTGATATGAAAGGTTTTTTCTATTCACTTGCAAATGGAGTTTTAGTCGGAAAGTTTCGTAACCTTTGAATAAAACCAATTGGTTACACTCGTTCCAAAGTTGTAGGGTCCACCCCCACTTACGTGCAGTCGCGGTCCGCTTGCGCTCAATGTGAGCTCTTACTCCATTCAAATGTTTGTAGTCGGCGTAGTTGTACGAGTTCACTTTGTACAAATTCATCTTTTCGATTTTAATAAAAATGGAATAATCAAGATCGATAAACTACTTATAAATTTACATCTGTAACATTCTGAAATGTAATATACGAAAATTTTCGAAAAGCTTATTAACGTTTATAGAAGTACATATTTTTCTTATTATTTTTTTTAATGAAATCTAATTTTATCAGTTTTTCATGTACTTATTAGGATTTATTGAAATAGTATTCTTTCTTATTATTTAAAAAAAATGCAATGCAATTTTACCAGTTCTTCATAAACTTATTCAAAACTATTTTAAACAAATTTAGCAAGTTATATATTTGAAGTTATACATAGGCTATGTGGAAGTTTAATGGCAAACATACTGGTTAGTCTGGCGTAAACCTTTAATTACTTTGTATTAGGCACATGATATTTTCCTGTTTGGCGTCAAATTTCGACATCTACAGGTGTGGAATGACCTTATGCCTCGCCTCACCGTCGCCTCAGATCTTCGCAGAGTATCTTATGTAATCGCTGCATTGCATCTAACAAAAATACTGAATAGTCCGTATAATGAATGACTTTTATCTATTTCTTCTTAAAATTCTACTGAAATTTTCCTAATGTTAATCACAAAAGTTTTTAAGCGTTTACTTATACAGTTCGCAACTCGGGCAATTTTCCTGTTAATGTCAGTAGGTACCGCGATTAACTGCATGAAATCGGATATATTTCTGGAACAACTTTTCGGAATAAAATTATTATATTGCAACTTAAATATCACGACTCTGCCTGCTAGGATCATGTTTCACAATTAAGAGTATTCTGTACGCTTATACGTCTTAAACTATTTGTTTGCCAAATTTAATCCAAATCTGATTAAAAAGATTATCTTTGGGTAAGAGAATAACAACCATGCCTTTATACCTATTTTAGTAAGATTTAACTAATACAATGTTGATAATAAGAAAATTACATAAATAAACCATGTATGCTTCAAACGGCCATAGTCGGTTGTTTACTAATATTCGAAGTTATGAATGGCCACAATGTTTGTAAACTTCCAATCTTACTAATAATAGGAGATTGACAGACTAGCAAATTATAACAGTTGCGAGAACATGATCACCTATTCAAGGCGAACAAACGGGCTGTTTCGAATCGGAACTCGGTTAAAGTCGACGGTGCCGGGTAACAGGAAATAATAACTTTATCCCGGGCTTAGCTCCAAGAGGACCGTCCAACTAACATTATGCCTGCTAGTAACAAGTTAATCTAAATGCAGCCGCTTCCACTAGTTGTGTAGTTGTGTAATCGGGCTCGTGGCACGCATCGCCAAAGTTTAATAACTGAGAAAATTTGCAACAAGCCTGCAACTGAATCGCGTACTGACCGAAGATTCACACGTCAGTTTCAGGGCAGAAGCTACTGTTACGTTTTTTGGTAGTTTATACACCGACTAATTATTCTTACTTAGTAGTGAATGATTGCAAATTGACGTTGATAGTAGAGGCAGGTATAAAGAGAGTTATAAGAAGAGGGTTTCTTCAAAAAAATAATTGATGAAAATCTTTTTTGTCTCTTAAAATCTTATTTTGTTTATATAAACAAAAATATAATTAGTCGTGTTTTAAAAGGTGGATTATAGTAAAGAAAAAAATGCTCCTTTTACTGCGGAGCATTTTCTTTTCTTGTAATCGCTATTGTTCAAAATTTTGAATTACTTCATTCAACATGAAATTTTATGGTTATAATTTTTGATTCTTTAAAAAACCAAAAATAGACATAATGGATAATGTTATTTTAAATCATCACTATTGAAAAAACTTGGAAGTGTTATTCAGGAACGTTAAAAGAACTATTGAATTATTATTCGTCGAATGTTTGCATCAAACGCAACGCTATCTCCTTACAATTCGTTTTGAACTGGACTGAGACGTGTTAGTCGCCACCTTGCTGTTTAATGAGTGCAATAAAAATAAACGGAAATATGTGAGCCGCTCGCTATGCTTATGTAATATCTGCTCACTGTTGACTCAAGGAATAGTTTTTATGTCAGAATGAGATGTGTAAAGATTCCGAAATTAGCGCGCATTGCAGCTCACAGTCGTAAACTGTTCGATCTTGGTGTTAACGATCTTGCGTTAGTTATGATTAAAATATTCTTATTACTTAGATAAAAATGTGTACAGTAAGCTTCGCAATTAATTTCATACTATTTAGGATGAAAGATATAGAATATAGAAATTGTACACGTCTCGGTATAAGTATAAAAAACGTCATATTTCAGCCTAAAATAAATATTTTAATTAATCAAGACGACTCCATTATATTTAAGTTTTCGAGGCTTTCTTTTAGTTATAGTTATGCTTGGACTATCAAGTCGTTCAAGTTAAACCCCTTTAATACGGAACACTAAAGGCACTGTGTTGTTACAAGAGTTATTCAATAAATTACTCGAGAGCTGAATGAAGACCGTTCCGCGGACATTATCAGCTAGCGGGCCCCAACTGGAGTAGCGGCGAGTAGGTATTCAGATGGAGTTTGTTTGTATAAGTATTTTCTTTGCGAGTGAGATAAGCGCTCTGCCGTTTTTTTCAGCGAATAAAATATTGCGAGTAGGCCCGGCGATAAACCGTCTGCGAAACTCCCTCCCGTCACGTAGTGCGACAGTTAATTACGCGGATGTAAATAAATCATCATAGACGGGTGCGGCGAAGGGCTTCGATTCCGAAAGGCAATTATCTCGCGCCTCATTGACGCCGAAAATGAGCAGAGCGAAACTGTGCCGCTCCCACAGCTCCACGAATATTTGACGCCTAACGCTCTTTTGTGTGGAAAAATTCGAAAGATTTCCGACGAGCACGTATTCGGCACGAGGGATGTGGTAATGGATCGGTTGCGTAGTTATTAGCTTGTTACGCGTTCACACTAATAACTAAACACGAAATGGGTACTTTAATATGTGGTAAGGGTGTCTCCCTTACCACTACTTACTTTGAGTCATTGTAGCTAATTCTTGAGAGGAAGCAACGTATCTCTGACCAATCTCAGGTATGATTCTTATCTTTGCTGGGATTGAATACAGTTTTTTTTTTAATATAAGGATGAAGTAGCAGACGAGGCTGTAGTCCACCTGATGGTAAGTGTTTACTGCCGTCCATGGACATCAGTAAGCAACTTCCTATTGAACAGGGGTTCTATCTGAAGATAATCACTAATGCGTTGCTACTCCCGAGGACTAAGATGGTCGCCTCATATATAAGTGAGCCGACAACCGCACCCTTCCACCGAAACGCAAGAACTGCTTCACGCTAGGAATAGGTGTGGCGTCGGTACTTACGCGGTAAAAATTGTCCATAATTACCACTTCGTACCAGATGGACTGAAAGCTTATGCTATTTTTATCATACAAAAAATATTGATTTCTTAAATGCCACCCGTAACTTGTAGACGTTGAATGATTCTTAGAGCTCTGAATCTTTAAACAGTTATACCTATTCGATTTACGCAAGTTGTGGTCGCAAATATACCGTTACGCATATTGCAAATCTGTATAGTATCGAATGTATGTGAATGGTATAATGGTGTCGTATGTCTCCCTTAGTATTATTTACATGCAGCGCCGATACATTAACGTTATGCAAATGCGTTCATTACGGAATACATTGAAAAAGATTGAAATAATAATGCAACATTCGAAAGGCAGAAATAATGTTGGTATTACAAATCTACGACTGATAGCACAGCGTCACATTTATGTTATGGATTAATAATGTTTATTCGAAACCGATTTAGGTGCCGAAATGTGTGATGTCTTTGTTGTAATATGTGTCATAACGCTTACTACACTCATATCCTCACACTGGATTCTCTCCTGTGTCGTGGATGCCATGGACACGCACAAAGACCAATACACAAACACACAGACCCAGAGCAGAAATCTAAATTCATCATTCAGATGTCTGTCTGGGTGGGGATCGAACCCGGAACCCACTGCGTGTCAGACCGGCGCGGTGACCGCTCCGCCACGCGGGTCGGCGTGCCTTTGTTTTTACTTTATCTTAAGTCAGAAGTAAAACTACATATTATTATTTTGTGCTCTTAGTTTAATATCAACCCATTTTCAATTCCAGGGCCGGTGTAACCGCGAGAAGCCGCCCTGCAAGTACTTCCACCCGCCGCAGCATCTCAAGGATCAGCTGCTGATCAACGGTCGGAATCATCTAGCACTGAAGAACGCTCTCATGCAGCAGATGGGCCTCACCCCGGGGCAGGTGCTGCCCGGTCAGGTGCCCGCCGTGGTGAGTCCGAAAACATAACTACTAACACGTCTAACGCTTCGAGCGATCGGTCCTCCCCAGTAGGTAGGTCTGCACGCATAACGCGCTTTCGGTGTACCTCGCTACCCTTTGTACTTATGCGTTATTTCTTTTTGAAAAATCACGTAGTACTTTATAAATGCATCGCGTTTAAGTTGTGCCAAACATTGATACGTTGTATGTTAGGAGAGTACTTCAAAGTTGCTACATGTTTAAGTATGTTGTGGTAAATTAATGTTTAAAGTGATTTTTATGCTGTCTTTTCTCATTTGTTAAAGTAAGGAAAACTTGACTCAATAAAGCTTACGATTGAAAGTGGTCCAAGTTTAATATATTCTCACTTAACTCAGCACATAACTTACGAAGGGTTTATTGCTGTAAGTTATTGTAGGTTGTGTTGTAGTGAACAGATAAATAGTAGGCGAAAAGTCGTCTTAAATAGCTGGTAGATTCTGGGCACAACTTAAACTACGCCGCCGATGGCCGATCGCTCCTCACTGCTTGAGCATGTTTGTAATTCGTTCCTTAAGTGGCATGACTATTCTCTGAACTTACATGTGTATGAAGTGGGTATAAGCGGTAATGCAGATTAAATCACTGGAACATACTCCCTCACTATTCACACTTTCGCTAACCTCGCGGCCCTACGATCCTCGAGGTCCCTCCCCGCACCGCAGACTCTTTTCCATCAGGAGCTTTCAGTTAGATTACTAGTTGGGGGTTGTCTATAAAATACGTGCACAATAACAGGGAAAGGGGAAACGATGTTCTATTTAGCGCTACTCGTATCAAGAAGGGGTCAGGATTAATTCAATTTTGTAAGGCTCCGACTAAAAAGCAAGATCGTACTTACATATTTATTTCGATATCCTTTCTAAAGAAATTGGGTTGGGGGTTTTGTGGTTTGTGTAGGCGAAAAGGAGACGATTAGACATTGTAACGTCGTGTGCGAGTTAAAGTATTTTATGGAGGGCCCCCGTGAAGCAACGCTTTAGGAGAATAGCGCACCGTTTGCGGGTAGCGTGCGGAGCGACGTCGAGGGCTAGCGGCGCGCGCTGTCCCTCGCACGATGAGTAGCGTGTTTGTGTGGTTTTGTGTCGAGGTGGGCGGAATGAGCGGAGCGGGCGCGGCGGCCGGCCACCTCGCCGCACTGGATCCGATCAGCCTCGCGCTGCTCGCCCCGCAGGTAACCGCCACGGCCGCCCCGGGCCCAACCGCCAAGCCGCTCACGATACGACCCCGACCTCCTCGCTACACGACACAGATTTTCACACACGTACCGCCGCCAGTAATATCAGGAAGTGCGCCATCTGGTTACAATCTCTCCTCGCAAAACTAATGAAGTTCTGGCTCAGGCGCTAGGACTATATACAGTTATCCCGTAGGGATGCTTATTTTATTTGGAAGGTCTATAGAAATTACGTTCCAAAATTGACAGAATTTAAGAATGATCAAGAATAAACAGTAGCACATACTACGTGTATTATTAGCATTTTACATGAACATTCAAATCAAAATCTTTTTTGTCATATTTTCATAAAAATATATTTTGTATCACTCATCTAATACTAAGCAAGAATATAATATCTTTTTTCTATCTTTAAAAAAAAATTAAGATTTTAACAGTCTATTTCTATGTCTGATATTACTGGCCAACACTCACACGCTTGCACTGTACACAAAACAATAAAGTAAATACAGCATCCCCTAACCCTAACCCTGTTTGTCCCTTTCTTATATTTCTTGGTGGCCGGTGGGTAGCTTGACCGGATGGACCTTATGCTTACTAATTAATATTTCAATTCGTTCTCTATTACCTAATGCATGTTGGCTTTTATTGGCTAATTTTAATTCACTATATAAGATTAATGATTTATTGGAATTTGTGTACGCATTTACTTTAAAAGCTTCTACATCCTAACAGTGCTTGCAGTGAAGTTTGTAGGGCTGACGAAGCCTGTGTTGTGCGCTATTGGTGATTGGTATACTAATCGATGCTACGATGTACGATATGTTAGCGAGCCGTTTGAATGACGATTGTAACATTGGACGTGTCCGCAGGCGACCTCGCCGTATCTGTCCGGCGTGCCGGGCGTCGGCTCGACGTACGCGCAGTACTACGCGCCGCAGCTGGTGCCGGCCGTGCTCGGCCACGACCCGGCCGCCGCCGCCGCCTCGCCGCTCGGCGTCATGCAGCAACCGGTGCTGCAGCAGAAGATCCCGCGCACCGACCGCCTCGAGGTAATATCGACTTTCCATATACATAAATGATCTCTTTCTCTCCGACATCCGAGTAGCGCTTTCTGATGTTCATGTATGCTGGAGACCGACATGTGTACACTTAGACCCTAAGATATTCTCTCTCCCCCATTTTCACGTGTGACTCTTGTAACGATCGATCCGATCAGAACTCTCGTATATTTTGTTTTATGTTTGTCGGTCTCCTGTGCTAATTGGCCGATGCGCCGTCCTCATACCCGTGTGTCTGTGGCGCGTGGGCGCACTGCCCCGGTACGTCGCGTGCGCTTTGCGAGCATCACTCGCTTTACTCCCGGTGATGGGCCTACTTACACTGTTGGCGCAATGTCGGCGATCATAACCACGCTTGTCTACATCTATAAGTCCAGTATTCGTTTGTACCCAGTATATCGTTTTCCATACTGGTTGGTCGATTTTGGTCCGGAAACATACCTATTCGCTTTCGCCTTCTCTCTTTGAAGAATCGATTGATGCTGTCGATATGTGCCTACATTGTAGTACGCCGATGCTTAACACCCGATAATAAAGTAGCCCGAAGGAATAGGAATATCTCGTATGAAGCTAATTAAACTTAACTTGATGAAAATGCGACGGATGCGTAGATCAAAATTAACAAATTGGAAGTATAAATTCAAAACACAAGCGGCGTCCGGTCGAGTTTATTTCCAAAATTTTAGTGTCAAAATTCCTTTTTAGCGGTTGAATTGTAGCGGGGATTTTTTTGTGCCGTTCCGTATAGGTTGATGTTGAGTCAAACGAAGTCATAAACTAGTGATGTATATCGAATTAATAACTTTAATGCTAATATTGAATAATTCCAATGTAGGCGGCATTGTAATAAATCGGCATAGTAGAAATGAGAAGTACTTAAGAAGAATTAGCGATAGTAGAGTAAAGGGGTAGTTGTATAGGGTAACTCCCGTGACGCGACCGACGTGCGCGCACAGCGAGTAGGGCGAGTAGGGCGGGTAGCGCGAGCAGGGCGCGGGCGCGCGGGCGCGAGGGTGCGAGCGGCGACATGGCTGGTGTGTGGTGGTGCAGGTGTGCCGGGAGTTCCAGCGCGGCGCGTGCAAGCGCGCCGAGTCCGAGTGTCGCTTCGCGCACCCGCCGCCGCCCGTCGCCGCGCACGACGACGGCAGTGTCACGGTGTGCATGGACGCCGTCAAGGGCCGCTGCGTCCGCGACCCCTGCCGCTATTTCCACCCTCCCCTGCACCTGCAGGCGCACCTTAAGGCGCAGGCGCGCGGCGCGGTACGCCAAGGCTGCACGCTCTCGCCTCGCTCGCTCGCGCTCGCTTCTCTTCTTCCGCTTGGTCTCGCTCGCCGCGACGCCGCTTCCGTTCGCAGAGCTTGTTTTGTTCAGTTCGCCGCGGCGTCACGCTTCCGTCGCACTCACGCTTAACTTTTAATTTTTTTTATCTTTCGCATAATATCACCTTACGCCGAGCTTTAGGTGTATTCTGTGCATCTATTACATCGTTATTGTTTCCGTCCCGTCCTGCGACGCTTCGCTTCACGTAGACGGCCGCCGCAGCGCAGCAGCCGGCAGCGAGCGCGACTTCGGAGTCGGGCAAGAAGCGGCCGGCGCCCGCCGAGCTCGAGCCGCCCCCGGTACGGCCGCCAGCTTTGCACGCTTCACCGTCCCGCCCCCTCCCGCCACCTCCCCCGCACGCTCCCTGCGCGCCCCTCCCGCGGCCGCGGCGCGCCGCGACGGGCCGCCCCCGCCCCTCGCCGCGCGCCGCGCCCGCTCACCCCGACCACCTCAAGCCCGAAAACCTCCGCTCAACCGTCTGTTTCTCGTTTCAGATGGACATGAAAAGCGTCGGATCCTTCTATTACGATAACTTCGTAAGTATCGAGTCACCGACGACCCGCCCGGCCCCGCCGGCTTCCTAACCGACCCCCTCTAACGTGCGACCCTCGTCTTTCAGGCCTTCCCCGGGGTGGTGCCGTACAAGCGACCCGCGGCGGACAAGGCCGGCGTGCCCGTTTACCAGCCGGCGACGACGTACCAGCAGCTGATGCAACTCCAGCAGCCTTTCGTGCCCGTGTCATGTGAGTACCCCGCGCCCGCGACGTCCGCCCCGCCGAGCGCGGCCGCGCC
>DWNE01008795.1:0-11307 GCA_018249875.1 Cecropterus toxeus | reverse complement strand
GGTACTCTCAACCTTAAGTCTTTTAAAGGACTCAGCTACCCACTGGGTATTAATATAAAAATTTAGGAAGCTACAATTAAAGTAGCGAAATAGTATGCTATTTAGGTAAATACTAGTGATCACTGCTACTCGTAAATATGAATTGACAACCCGAAATAGAATTAAAGCCCTACACCGCCTAGTCTTAGCCGGCTGCAGGTGGGTTGCGTCCACTGATAAGTTGACCGCTTCATTTGATATTACTTTTATGAGTCCAGTAGTAGTGGTAATGCTTCCCGGGTAGACCACGAATGGTACTACGTAAGTACGTACGATAGTGTGAGAAATGGGTTCGGAAAATAATTTTGTACCATATTAGTACCTTTAAATTACAGATAAAAAAATATATATTTATTTACATATTTCTTTAACGTTTTTTAGATTATTTTTTGTTTACTTTTATTATTTATCTTATCTGTATATAGTAATAGTTATGTTTAAAGGTAATAAATTGTTAATACATATTATATAACCCTTACATTTAAAAGTACGCAAAATAAATTAAGAAGGGTATCCTAAAATTAAGTGCGACTAAAAAGACAATTTATTTTCGAGGACGAATTAGCGCAGAAATATTAAACAGATGTCGCTCCAGAGAACGTTGTCGCAATTTTTAACTTAACCATTATAGTGGGTGGTAATAAAGAAAAGTTTTTCTATTCACAAAAACCTCTTACTACTGTATATGTAACTCTTACTTTAGCTCAATTGTATGCACGCATTTGAAAATAGAAACTGTTTTGAATATGTGTTGCTATTTGTTATAGGCAATGTGTAGATTCGATAATGGTATTTGTTACAGTTGTTTGTCGATAACAGTACACATAGTATTGGTAAATATGGCACAAATGGAAGATATATCCGAGATAAAAAATATCCGCCCCTTTTTTGGCTTTTAGTAACACATAAAATTATTCTATGGCAATAATATTTGCTGTATCGTAAACACGGGTCAAAAATACGCGAAATGGTGACATGACAGAAATATCTATTGAATTAAGAGTTAAGAAAATGAAGAATTGAGTGAGGGTTAGTCGAGGGTATACTAATCGTGGAATTTTTTTGAGTGAATTCATAAAATATTATAAAAATTAAAATTATTCAGTACATTACATTACACATACGGTTTTGAATAGCACCTCAGTAGAAAGACTAGGGTAAAATGAAGAAGATGGGCAGAAGCATGTTCCATAAACAGCAACCATCTATTAAATCCATCCATCCAGCCATTGTTTTAATTGTGTATGTCAACCGCGGACACTATTGGCAAAAAAATCCAATCAAGGCCTATGTCTAGCAGTGGACATATCTACTACACAGAGAGAGCGACTACTACTGCTACAACAGAGAGATTGCGCTTTTGTATGTTTAAGCAGTTAAAACATCCGTCGTTCAGATGGACATTGGATCCATTGCAGGAATTTATGTAGATGCATATCACACGTGCAATTTTTAAGAGTTCCGTAATCAAAGGGTAAAAATGGAACCCTGTTACTAAGACTACGCGGTCCGTCTGTCCGTCTATGTATCCAGGCTGTATCTCGTGAACCGTGATAACTTGACAATTGAAGTTATCACAGATGATGTATTTTATTGATGTCGCTGTAACAACAAATACTTAAAACAGAAGAAAGTAAATGTTATAGGGGTGCTCACATACAATGAACGTAATTTTTAGCTTAATATCAATAACGACAACAGGTAGAAGCTTGAAATATCCTCAGAATATCCAGCTATATATTCACTTGAAACTAAATATGAAATTAAATTAAGTTATAATTAATATTTGACGTGGCTTCCATACAACAGACGTGATGTTTTTCCTTTTTTTATAGATATTAGTATGGAACCGTTCGTGCGCGAGTCCGACTCGCACTTGTCCGGCTTTTTGTATAAATTGATTGGTTGTAAGCGTACTTAGGGACCTATTAATTACTAGCTGTGCCACGCAGTTTCACCCGCGTTCATAGAGAACAATCTATTAAAAACAAACAAACATAGCGTGATGTTATATAGCCTAAAGCCTTCCACGATAAATTTACTATTCAACTAAAAATATGTTTCAATTCGAACCACTAGTTCCTGAGAATAGCGCGTTCAACCAAACAAACTCTACTGCTTTAAAATATTAGTATAGATTTAGTTTATACAGAATGGTCCGATTTTTGCAGTATATAAATGTATCATGAGAATTTAATCACCTTTTTTTCTTTCAGATCCAATTATGATTTGAACAACTGTGGTAAGTGTTTGAGAGATATTATAATATAATACAGGCAATTTAAAAGAGAGATTAAACTCTTGGCTTGATTGATTTGTTTTGTTAGTAGTGTTTTGGCTACTGAGCTTAGGAAGTGTGATGAGACGTATTTTTTTAAACTTACTCGTTGCAGTTTATTATTTAAATATAGCAAATCGTAAAGATATATTATTATGATCGGACTTTTGTAATATTTGAAATAACTCATAAATATTAATTGGTGACAGTGGTCAATTATCAAGGTAGTAGAGTACAGTTTTCTTTTTTATAAAAATGAAGTAGCAAATGAGCATGTAGTCCACCTGATAGATATAAAGTAAGTGATTACTGCCGCCTATGAACATGTAAGCAACTTCATATACAACAGGGGCTCTATCTGAAGTCGATCACAGATGCGTGGCTACTCCCGAGGACTGAGGTGGTCGCCTCATATATAAGTGAGCCGGCAACCACAGCCTTCCACCGAAACGCAAGAACTGCTTCACGCTAGAAATAGGTGCGGCGGTGGTACTTCCTCGGTCGAACTTCAATGGTTCTACCAACTGGTGCAGGCAGGGAGAGCGTGTCGGTAGAACAGTGTGGTTGCCGGCTCTCTTTTCCTATAAGTTGACCATCTTAGTCTTCAAGAGCAACTCAACTATGATTAACTTCAAATAAAACTACTCTTATATATGTGCTTACAGATATTCAGAAACAACAGTAGCCATTTACCATCAGGGGCCTGCATGTTCGTTTTTTACCTCAATCCTAATACAAAATCTGTCTCTGACAGTGCCCAGTAACCATCAGTTGGACTGCGTTTTCTACTTCAGTCTTGTAGAGTAATGATTAAATTGATTGCCCTTTTATTCTTTTCAAATATTTATAGTAGTATTCGCAAAGCTTACAAAGTTCTATTTACACTTTGTAAATATCGTAATGGGTAGTTATTAGGACCAACTGAAGCTTCAACTTACTGAAGACCCTTATTAAAATTGTCAAAGCGCGCCCTTACAAAGAGTGACAAATCAAAGAGTTGGTACAGCCTTCAATTAGAGACAGAAGGCTACATAAATATTCAACCCTTTAAATGTTTAAGGTTGTTACTGAGTTATGGAAGGGTTTGTATAAACTTTATGCTAATTGTACTGTCCTATTTTGCTTGTTTATTATTTTTTGAGATTGAACGAGCCTCAAGGAGTCACAATAAAGATTTAATGAAAATACGAATACGATATAATATACGAATTTTGCTCTTCTATTACAAGGATCTAAGAAAAAAATCCGGATGAATGTCTGATAATTAAAAGTTGTGTAATTATTTTTTTATTGGGCTAAACTAGCACCGCCTGCGGTCCACCTGCTGGAAAATGGTAACTGGCACCCATGGATGGCGTTAGCAACCCATTTCCCACTAACGGGCACGGGTCTTCTCTCAAAATGAAAGAGTTGTTGGAGGCCACCGGGCTGGCCAAGTGCGAATTACTGGACTACATACACCTCTGAGAACTCTTTTTTTTAGATAACTCTCAAGTGTGCAGGTTTCTTCGCGATGTTTTCCTTCACCGTAAAGTGATAAATAATTTCTAATACGCACATAATTTTAGAACAAATATTGGTGCGGGCCTTGGATTCAAACCTCAGAGCCTCGATTGAGATGCCCAGTTCCATTAGGCTATCACTGCTCTATCGTTATTTAATCCGACTAGTACAGTGTCCGTAGTTCGAGTTTATTACGTTTCCTCAAAATAAGCATTGTTTACGTTTACGCCTATACGTTGCACGTATACCTTTTTTCCGTTTTCCTTGGAATGTACTTTACTTTGTAACTTTACTTTGTAACTAAGGTCACTAAAATGTGTTCTGTTTAATCACAGATGAGTTGTTACTCCTAAGGAGTGACATGATTGACTCAAATATAAGTCATCATCTCCATCCTTCTATCGAATTACAATAACTGCTTTACGCTAGAAATACATGCAACGTTCGAACCTCACGCTTTGTTTTTGGATCTCCGTTAAAAAATCTACTCGCCCAAATTCACCTGCAATAAACTCAAACATAAATTTATTATTATTGACATTATGCACGAAATTTACGCACGAACGAGTTATTTATACGCAATTTTAATAAGCATTTAGGTCATATACTTACTTATCATTAAAATTTTCGTTAACTAAATAAATAAATAATAAATAATAGCTCTCATGAATAGGTATGCAAAATCCTAAAATTATAGAAAAAAATCGTTTCTATTGTTCTCCAAAATTTTACATACACTTTAAAGACGCTTTCTAAACTCATAGCCCCACACTAGGATTTTTTTCCTGTGTCGTGGGTGCCATGGACACACAAAGACGAATACACAAACACCCAGACCCAGAACAGAAATCTAAACTCATCATTCAGATGCCTGTCTGGCCGGGAATCGAACCCGGGACCCACTGCGCGTTAAATCGGTATGGTAACCGCACGGCCACGCGGGTCGTCAAATAGTTTGAAAGTTACGAAAAAAATATGAATTTTATAGAAGTTGACTAACATACTTCGCACGTTAAAATTGCATGTTAGAAATAGTTTTAATGGATATTTTGCATGTAGACAATGAACGTTATAAGTAAATGATTATTTTACAGATATGTAGGTAGTTATTTTGACTTGGGAATCTTATAATATCTTAACGCTGCTTAGGTTTCCGTTTGTAACGTTTTTGTAGAACTAAGTAACAATTAATTGAGGTCGATTTATCTCTTCTTAATATACATTTAAATAATGTCATGTAAAATATTTTTTTAATCAAATGTGGAAGTGCATAAGAAACTTATTCAATAAATCATAAAACTACTAATGATATCTTAATTTAATTGCATAAAAATTATTCCATTTTGTCACATGTATATGTTACATATGTGTCTTCTGTATTGTTTATCACGTATGACTAAGATTAAGTCCGTTTTTAGACTGGAACATTGACTGAAGACGGTTTAGATTTATACGCTGTGATACCATGTGAGCTGAGCGAGAAGTTCGGTCGGTGTGTTTCTGACATCGCGTCACTGCCGGCCACGGAGCCCCTGGTACAAGCTTTAGCATCCTGTCACTCTCTTACAAGCATCCAAGGACAACTGAAAGGAGATCCGTTAGACTTGAAAATGTTCGAATTCACACAATGGGTAAGCTTTTATGTCTAACATATTTAGCTTTAAAGAAAATATTCTCTAGAATGCATGTACAGCATACAAGTATTTCAAACTATTAAGAACTAGATTAAAAAACTTCATTGCAATAACAAACAATATAATAAATGTATGGTTCTTCAGTGATGTGGTGTGGATATATATACGACAATAAATACGCCATGCTCTTTCTGATCATCCTTTAATGCTATACGTTTGCAAACCATTCACTTAAAATGATAAGTATGATGCCAAGTGCCATTTAAGATTCTATGGATAGTGCCAAGATAGATTTTAATCAGCATTTGTATTTCAGGTTTTGGAAGAGCCCGGTCCTGAGAATAACCGTTATGATAATCTTATTCCTGCCGTTGTAAGGCCTCCTATTGTTAATGAAAGTGACCTGCAGAATATAGAAAATTATGATGACCCATTTAGCATGGAAATTCCCTATGAGGTAATGGTAATTGAATACTATAAACAAGTACTAAAGCTTTATGAACACTAGCCTGCATTCCTTATAGTAACTACTTGAAATAAGAATGCTATTCACGCATGCTTATTTGTTATTTGTATCACAATAAAAAGTATAATTTCAGAATTGAATAGACATAAAATAGTCCCCCTATTCTCAATTTTTAACATTATGATTTTATGATGTTTACTACAAATATTTATTTTATTTTTCTGCTAGATTGGTTTACTCCGAAGATTCCAGTTTTCGTCCTCTCAACAATCCATGGGGGTGATTGCTAGAGTTCTTGGGCAACAACAGATGATCTACTTCGTTAAGGGTGCTCCTGAGAAGGTAAATATTATTTCCTTTAATATAATCATTCTATTCTCAGTGTCAAGTTATATTAAGAAGTAAATAATTTTACTCATTAACAGAATCTAAGTATTTTATTGTATTCATATATCATAACATACGGGGTAGGAGGGTCTTTGGATAAAAAAATCCCGATCACGTGGACTGATGACTTGAAAAAGAGGGGTAGCAGCTGAATAACTATCAAAGTTATATATAGATAGATAAAATATATCACAGCATTACTATTTTGATGTTACATATATTACTTGCTGGGACTATTCCGTAAAAAAGACACGCGGAGTACTTGACGTTAGTAATAACAGCTGTACAATTACATCTGGTACTAAACCCAAAATAATAGTATTGTAGCAAGTAAGCTGTAAAAGTTTTAGAGTCAATGCTTATGACAATTCGTAAATTGAAATGTTCATGGGTTAAGTTTGTGTTTGTTCACAGGTTGCTGGAATGTGCGATCAGTCTACATTGCCAGAAACGTTCAGCAAAGTTCTCAACGAGTACACATCGAATGGGTACCGTGTGATCGGCTTAGCTTATAAGAAACTGGACCGTAAAATGAAATGGGTGGACGCTCAGCGGGTGAAGAGGGAAACGCTGGAGTGTGATATGAGGTTCTTAGGCTTTCTAGTCATGCAAAATAGCCTAAAACCAGTGACTACTCAAATCATCAAGGAACTCCATGACGCACATATTAGGCAGATTATGGTTACAGGTAAGCTATACAAAGTCTATACATTCCTTAAAATCCTCGGTGAAATTACTTTATCTGATTTTAAAAGTTGCCTATAATTTATACTAAAGAAATATGTTAACGACTTACTTATAAAATCCTTCGCTCTCTCATTTGTGACAGTTTTAAATGTGTTCTAGATAAAGGATAGAAAATATGTAATTATTTTTAATTGTAAGCAATGCAATGCTATCCCTGAGGACTCTTGTCCATTTACTATCTATAAAAAAATATCAAATAGACACACTTAACACCTGATTGTATTCCCCGCCAGTCAATCGTCAGCGGATAGAAAAAAATTGTCAGGCGTTAATTTTAAAATCACAAAGACATGTTACGTCATTTCTTTGTATATTATGGCGGTGTTTTTAATAACAGTCATATTGATAACTGTAACGTGGTATTTGTTTGCAATATTTGTATGTGTGTCCAGGATGATTTGCTACATCGTATGAGTAGTATAATGTGTGTAACGGTGTGTGTGTGCATTATATATTAAGTAATTTGTGTAGTGTAATGGCATCGTTGAGTTAGAATTAAACGTAAGTGCGAGTGTGAGTGCGTGCGCACGTGTGCGCGTGCGTGCGTATGTGTGAGTGCGTGCGCACGTGTGCGCGTGCATGCGTATGTGTGAGTGCGTGCGCGAGTGCCTGTGTTCGTGTGTGTTTGTAAGGCGACAACATAATGACGTGTGTATGTACGTAATGGTACGTGTGTGTGTCAGGCGACAACATAATGACGGCGATGTCAGTGGCGCGTGGCTGCAGCATGGTACAGCCGCAGCAGCGGCTCGTGCTGGTGACAGCGGGGCCCGCCACCGGCGACCAGCGACCGCCGCTTTGCATGGAGGTACGTAGGAAATACATAGGATCACACATAGGATCCGAATAAAATACACTTCCAACCAGAACACTGCAGATATTGCCCTCAGCATGTATACAAAACCGGTATCTCATTTCAAGAAATCGTTTCTTTGTATCGCTTAGTAAATTGGGAGAAAGGGTATTTTCAAACTAGAATTGTAATTCTAGTTTTAAAATCATTTTTTCTGAGATATCGTTTTTACGCTTCTGAGCGCACTATAAAATGGTACGTTTAAACATCTTCCAAATATACATACATAATGTATATAAAACTAATCCTATTGTAGGATGATCACAAAGATAATCAATCGATTAAGTTATCTTGATCTTAAATTAAATTTTGTCTTATTTTTTTTTTACATTTTTATTTTATGTTACATTTGCAGGTTGTTGGTGAAGGCGGTCCACCTAAGTTACCAATAGACGGATATGCATTAGAAGGAAAAACTTGGGCGATTATACGTACGCACTATCCTGATATGATGCCTACTATTGTAAGCAAAGGTAAGACAGTTGTGGCTGCTGATCTTCATATTCTGTGTTTTTTCAGCAAGTTTACTCCTTTTAAAAATGAAAAGCTTTTTTGATTAATGAATTAATAAATTCCGAGTAAAATATCAGAACGTCAAATTTTAATTTTAATCATTTTATTAACCGACTTCAAAAAGGAGGAGGTTCTCAATGCGTCTGTATTTTTTGTTAATTTAGTATTTCGGCCAGTCAGAAACACTTAACAGATGGCATGGAGTTACTAGGTTAAAATTACCTTCACGTTGCCTAATTATTAAAATGTGAACTAATTTTGTATACATCATTATAATGAGTTTAACACATGGGTGTATGGTATCCATATCCAATGTAATAGACACAAAAAGACAACGACAAGAGCATCCAAACACAGAACAACAATCTACATCCAACATTTATACATTTACTTGATCAAATTCTAAACCCCTTGAATGAACGAATGAACGAGTGGGGTTACATCACATAGCTCGTCAATTTTATTGAATGCGGTTTTTGGCGTCCCCTCCGCACCGCAATTCGTTAGTTGCTAAATACGATTTGTATTGTTTACGTCTATATTGTTGTGGTTTACGCCGACTGTAATGCACCACATTTCATGCACAGTTAATCGCTAATTAACGCGGTTGTTCTAATTGTTACATTCTTAGACATTTACAGTGACTTTAGTATGAGCTTATTACGTTTTCTCAAAGCAGTCATTGATTATGTTTATGTTCACCATTGCAAGCTATAGCCGAAAAAGTAAACGTATATAGCAATTATTGCATACGCATCGCCTATATGCTTGTATGGGCAGCAATAGTCTCGTACGAATCGCACAGGTCTTTAGGCTTTTAATATTGTGCCCGTAGGTATGATCTTCGGTCGTTTCGGTCCGGACCAGAAGACGCAGCTGGTGTGCGCGCTGCAGGACGCGGGGCTCATCGTGGGCATGTGCGGCGACGGCGCCAACGACTGCGGCGCGCTCAAGGCCGCGCACGTCGGCATCTCGCTCTCGGAGGCCGACGCTTCGGGTGAGATGTGCTCTAATACGTAGACACTTTCTACATTCATAGACCCACACTAGGATTTTTTATGTCGTGGGTGTCATTATAAACAAAACCGAATGCACGTAACTCTGGATTATTGAGAATAGAAGTCTAGAGTTAGACGGCGCCAATGACTGCGGCGCGCTCAAGGCCGACGCTTCGAGTGAGATGTGCTCTAATACGCAGCCCCGAATCTTCAATTATTTTTAGGCGGGGCAAAAATTTAAAAATGCCGCCCCTGCCCACTTGATCTTTTTTTATCATCATTTCAGCCATCAAATGGCCAATAATTGGTGGTCATTAAAACGTATACGTATCAAGAGTTCCACTTCCTACGGACTAGGCGTCCCAATGGTCAAATCAATTATGAGTTGCGCATTCGTTTGCAATACCTTCAATTATTCTTAAGTATAATTGTTGTGCACTCCATGGATTACTTTTTTATAGTAGTAGTCACCATTTTATATTTATATATAATATAGTCAAGATTCTTATATGTAGTATGTACTATAATGTTAATAAATTCATTTTATTTAGTGGCTGCACCATTTACATCGCAAGAACAAGATATCAGATGCGTGAAACTCCTCGCGTTGGAAGGTCGGTGCGCGCTCAGCACTTCGTTCGCTATCTTCAAGTACATGGCTCTCTACTCCTTGATACAGTTCTTCTCTATTCTTATTCTATATAACGTGAGTATAAACGTTTCGTCTAAAGGCTTATTAATGTATAGTTTTACTTTAAATTGAATTAAGTAGTATAGTGCTACAAATAAGACTTACTTGCGGGAAGAATTACTACATAATTAACGAACTTTGCTTACGGTGTTTCATGAATGACTTATATTTTATAGCTTATTTTTTTTTTGGTGAATATTAGGAATGTTGTTTAGGTATATTATTTGTTTTTAGTTATATCACTAGAAACAAGTAATATAGCTAAACAACATCTCGAGAATTTGATTTGATTAACTTTCTGATTTTAATAGTCACTATTTTTCTATGTCACCTACATACTATATATGTACATGATATCAATTTTTAAAATGTCGCCATAAATAAATTGTCCGAAACATATCAGCGAAAAAACGTCCTTTAATTTCCATTTTTTTTATATTTGAAGATTTTTTTATATTTTATATTATTTTTTACATTTGTGTACGAGTGTTCTATTATCTTTGCATCCACGTCATTAAGTAGTTTTTTCTTTTCGCGGCAGTTCTTCTCGATCCTGGGCAACAACCAGTTCCTGTACATCGACCTGGTGCTGACGACGCTGCTGGCGCTGTCGCTGGGCCGCGCGGCGCCGGGCGGCCGGCTGTCGCGGCGCTCACCGCCCGTCTCGCTGGTGGCGGCCGCGTCGCTGCTGCCGCTCTGCGCGCAGGTCGCGCTCGTGCTCGCCGCGCAGCTCGCCGCACTCTACCTGCTGCACGACCAGCCCTGGTAATATATACGAGCGCACACACGCACGCACGCAATCACTCTCTTATGCACACACGTAAAACATCGTTTCTTATGATCAAATTTAAGAAGAAAATATTACACACTGACACTCGCGTACGAACACTCACTCATTCACTCGCACACACGCGCGCGCATATATACACACACACGCATGCACACACACGCACGCACGCATTAAGACACATGTAACACATCGTTTAAAATCAAACAAATACAATTTACAACAACAATATTTGCTACAAAATAATAAACAAGCTAGTAGCTATTACGATCAATATAATACACGCTCACGCTTTCTACACTCATAGCCCCACACTAGGATTTTCTCCTGTGTAGTGGGTACCATGGACACACAAAGACGAATACACAAACACCCAGACCCAGAACAGAAATCTAAACTCATCATTCAGAT
>DWNE01008794.1:0-11309 GCA_018249875.1 Cecropterus toxeus | reverse complement strand
ATTGTTTACTTTTCATTTATCATGTTATTTGCTCATATATAGACATACATAAATCTCGTTTTCTTAGTTTTCGTCTTGTGTTGATAACTCTTTTTTCATTTTACAAGTTTCTATTGGCTTCATTGACTTTATATTAACATCGCTTTTATCGACTTAACTTTACAAAGCGTTGAAATTTCTGTTTATCTCATTACTAACGTACAAATGCTATAAATTATAAAATTTAAAATAACTTTTGAGTTGCGTACATCCTTTCCTCCTTTTTTTTTAATATAATGCCGTGTAATGTAATAATTATAACAAATTTTGTATTTAGTATTCAACCATGGTGGCTAAGTGCGGATTTCGTAGACTTCCCTTAATACTTAATACACACATATCATCCAGAATTAATGCGATGTATGTATGTAATGTATGTATATTGCATTGGTGCTTGTAACCTTGGACTCTTAAATTGGAACAGGCTCACATTTATATCTGTAAACTAGCACGGTTTAAGACACATCCACTAGAAAAGGATTGATGATATTTTACCCCTACGACACCTCCCTTAAATACGTGTTCAATATATTGTATTATTATAGTCTGCATTTTCAAAGTCCGAGAACTAGCTTGTAAACACTTTTGTGTTATATGTAGTAGATGTTTAATTATAAATATGTACTCACACATATCAATAAGGTATCTATCGAACATAAAAACCATTAAACCATTGTACGAGGGTTCATTGACGCCATGAATCACGACGTGTGACTATGGGCATTTATCTCCGATTGAAAATTGAATTGCCAATGCTAACAAAAAGCTGCTAATCGCTATCAATACACGGACGTTTAAGTAGCTAATTTACTTTGTGGCTTTTTGTAGCTGTAAAAACGCTCTTAGCTATTTCTTGTTACATATTCTATGCTTTTGTATGTTTTATGTATTTAAGAAATTGTATCTTGATTTTTTGGTTGGGTACCATGACTTATGAATCATGGACATACTCGTATATGTCAGTGCGTACTTATTCTCATTATCATCACTTATTAACAGGTGAGAAACAGGTGAAAAGTTAGTTGATTATGAATAAAATATGAGAACCTGAACTTGTCCCAATTCAGAGTTCATTGGGTCAACCATAACCAAAACTTTTGGAGCTTAGTTTAGACAAGCCGGTCATTGACAAGAAGCATGTTGCAAAACCTACTGGTCTTTTTAATTATTTCAACAAATTATTGAAATAAATGATTCGCAGTACTTTCAAAAATTATACTGTTTTTTTCAACGGTCAACGACCGAAGTCAGCGAGTCTATACTAGGGGGTTGTACTGGACATTAATCTGCATAAAACATAAACAAATTAAAGCTAATATATTCTGATTGCGTTTCGTTACCAACTCTAAGGCTTTAGCTAACAGGTTCTTGTGAATCTTCACTAGTATTGTACAGTTAAGTGTTTCAAGGTTGGATCCGTGACAGTGACACACGGTCGGTTGGTTAGCCTTCGAACAAAATGCTGTAAATTTATAATAATATTTTCTATAATCAAGACACGATAATTTGAATAAGAAATTTGTGATGAAAAAAATGTACCTACTTAAATTAAAAGCATAATTTCGAATTACGTTCTTTTTCTGACACTTTCCTAATTCACAAATATTAGCTCGCCTTAGAAACTACAACGTCAAATTAACTGTTAAACTTTTTTTACAATGTCACTTATGCAGTATTTTTTGGTTTCGAACATCACACATACGCGTGAATTGCCCCATGTTTCCCGTACACAATGCACGTAGAATGTGTACAATACAAATATTTACATAGGCCGCAAATATTTACCCGACGAGGGATCAGGCCCTTTGTGTTGCGTAGCTCGCAGGTACGCTACCAATTACGTTGGGTGGAAAACATTCCTATTTGTCTCGTTTGTGTGGAGTGTTGGACATTTGAGTGTTTGCTTTGGGTACTTTTTTGGTCCATTATTATTAAGTAGATATATTTGATACGCGTCATTCATATCTATATGCGACATGCCCAAGCAATGACAGCAAATATCACTTAATATAGCATAGCCCCATAATCATTGACAGCCTATTTGATAAATTACTACCGTATTGCATTATATACAAAAAATATTTAATCTATTCGATAATAATTTGTATAACAATCAATCATTTCTTAATACTTCTGGGTATTAATGCCAGAGTGACGCTATGCCAATAGCTATATGGAAATGCTACGCAAGTTCGACATCCGCCACGCTCGCGTGTACGCGCCGACAATGGCAGGAATCGTCACGACGTAGACCGCTGATGCGGTGATTATGCTCAAACCACTACTAAGTAGTAAGCTCGAAGTGTGAAATATTTGAACGAGAAATGTTTTCAAGAAAACTTTAAGGTTCTGTATTTTGGATATAATTGGGTACACCAATCCCGCACGTACTTTTTACACAAGTGAATACGTACTTTTCTTTGTAAGATTGTAGTAGCTAACGAGCATGCAGTCCACTTGATGGTAAATGGTAACTGCCGCCTAAGGACATCTGTAAGCAACTTTATATAGAACAAGAGTTCTACCTCGAGTAGCTTATCTTCAGGAATAAAATGACCGCTTCATATACATGTGAACCGACACCCTTTCGCATCGAAACGCAAGAACTGCTCCACGCTTGTCATAGATGTGGTGGTACTACCCCTATTAAACCATATGCTTGTGCACCTTGGATACAAAATAAAACTCTGCAGCGATCTCTGCGATCAAGCTCTTATGAGATGTCTGTTTAAGTTAGTATCTTTCCAAAGGCGATGGCCCGAATACAACTTTTAAACAAAGAAACCTTAGTGGCTTACATTTAGTAATCCCCATGATGAGCGCAATAGTATCTTTCGTATGTATGTTCCGTTTGTACCGTTCGAGGTGTGAAATATCGCGGGCGAGTCGCTAATGTGCCGTGAAATGTCGAATAAATATGCAACATTCCTTGTTAACCGGAACGTTACTGTTCGTTCTATTTATATAATGCGTTTTATGCATCTTAACTGGAATATATAGCGAGTTGTACCTGTTAATAGCATATAATTATAATATATTAACAGTAATGTCCGCCTAAGAAGTTTCACTATGACAACCTATGGTTGTTAGTAAAGGCCTTGCATGGGCGGATTTGTGTAGATCTCATTGCTGAAGAAAACTAGTTCAGTTTATGACTAAAGTCGTAAATACTAAACTGGCAGTTTATTTACTTCCTTTATAGATAGACTCTACAAATTCGTGATACTGTCGTAGCATACACTATAAATAGTAGCGAAAAGAGAGAAAAGGCCTTATCTAAACTCAAAATAATCAATTCAAGAATTGTAATAATAAAAATGAAAAACAAACGATAACATTCAGTATCAAATAGATGAGACAGTTTCGTTTGGTTCTTGACATCTACTTTCGCATTGCACGTACAACAAATGCCCGTGATCAGTTTCTAAAATAACTCCATCAATTATTCTTAAAATGCGATAAACACCCAATCATTGCATGTTTACATCACATAGCATCATTATTATACAACCGCAGCAAATTATTACGTGCAACAACAGAGAGAAAGCCGATCCACATCAATGTGACACAATCATTGGACGGCATAAATCACGGAGCAACAGATAGTAAACTTGATCTATTGTTTCACTGCTATCCGTCGATCACACTGATGTCTGCGATGCGTGAACACAATGGGGAGATGGGCGCGTGTCGATGAGAAAATGAAATCTGTGAGATTCCATCGCCCTTTCGATGATGAAAGTGCATTCAATTAAACGAATGGAGGGTGACGTGTAATGTAAAATAGTGCTTCATTTTTATATGCAACCACAGGACCTGCGTATTTCTATTGACAATATCTTTACACGTACAATGTATACAGTATGGATGATATGTATGGCAGTAATGAACAATAGCTCTAAAATATTTTTCGTAACTAATACCAGTGTGTACCAATCTTTTTTAAGATCTACACCGATATAAATGTTATACTGTAGTGTCATCTCCGGTCGGTTATAAAAAAACTGGATAGGATAAAAAACCTTCTATAATATGTCGTACCAAATTAGGGTAGCCATCTGGAAGACGAAGTGAATCCTTCTAACAAGCTATGACACTAAACTCATTCGAAGTTTTACTTCGATAAGCGTGAACTCTACATGCGAGATTCAAAACCTTAATTTGGAATGTCTCCTTTTTACTGAACTTTTTTGCTTTATTTTTTTATTTGAATATCATTCGTGTAAATAATGTATGTGACAGTTAATGCGCACATTTCAAAATAACTTTGCAAAAAAATAAAAGTAAATACCTATACTCAGAGTCGTCTATAAATTTACTTCCGTAAAATAACATGACATACATTTTACCTTAATAACACGTTCAGTAAGTTATTCTTAAAACAACTAACGTATGCTTATCATTTTTACATAGAACTAGTATTGCTAAACCTATTACCTACTTCCTTTGATGAATATACTTTTAATATAAGACTTTGAAATTTTACTGATAAATGTTTGCTGTATTAAAATTGTACTAATATTATAAAGGCGAAAGTTGGTGAGGATGTATGTGCCTTTGTTACTCTTCCACGCAAAAACTGAGTCTGATTTCGCTGAAATTTAGCTCACAGATAATTTATGAACTGGATTAAAAGATAGGCTAGTGCGGCAGTAATCTAGTTCAATATATCACAGAGCGAATATCGTATGTATTTTAATAGCAATCTTAATATATTTCTTCTAAATATATATATAAATCGAGTGACACGTTGTTTGTCCTGGCTAATCTCATAAACTACTGAGCCGATTTCAATTAAACTTTCACACTGACTGCAGTTTAATCCAACTTAAAATATAGGATACTTTTACTAATTAAAACACTTATCATTGAATTAAAAAAAAAAAGATGCCGGGAAAGATGCATGAGTCTAAGCTTTTCCAGGGCTTGCCACGACTATATTAAATGATGGGAAATTGGTACTACCACACTATTTTTAATGCCCAATGAAGTCTGCAAGCACAGGTCTGCTAGTTATAATTTTTAAAATAAATTATATATGATTTATACTGTAAAACAAAAAGTACTTTAAGTTAATCAGTCGCTCCGAATCAGCTTATTCATTTAGAAAATGATAGGAGGTCGTCTAACAAGTTATGACGTTAAGCGATCACAAATAATAAGTATATTGTCCCAAGGTCCCTTCAACCGTGTGGAACTTTCGTGCGACATGCGCTTTTTGGTTTCTTTTAAACTCTCACACTAAACTATTAACATCGTTAAAAACAATAAAACCCGACTGCTTTAAACCATTTTTTTTTCTTTACAATGATATGTATTTAATTTAATGCTTGTATGAGTTTTTCTCAAAATAATCAAGTAAAATATATATATTGTAATGCTTACAGTATATATGATTTGTCCCTCCCTCCCCTTTTCTCTCAACTTCAAGGCGCCATTTTTTAAATTATATAGCCTATGTCACTATCACACTGAGACGATTCTAATGATATGTCATACGTCACAAAATGCGCTGCAGCGTGTTCCAAAGAAATGGACATGTAAACAACAAACAAACATACCTACATACATACGCTCGTAAAACATTACCCTCTAACATTACCTGTATATATTACATTTTATACATAAAAACATGTTATAGAAATCTGTCATTAAACCGTGCCATAAAGTCAAATAAGTTAATTTCGCAACACAACCGTCAAACGCGACGAAATGTTACTTTTGGCATTATACCATTCAAGACTTACCCTTTGAGGTGATGAGGACGGTATTACGCCAAAAGTAGACAACAAAACGATTTCCATATAAGTGTTCTGCTTTCCACGGGTTACAAAATCTATTCATCACATACCCGCTCGGCTCCCATAAAATTACGTTTTTCGCTGTGTAATTACTGTTTCGTTGACCGCAAGCGGATGCGCATACTATATTAGTCTTTATATTTATGACAATAGTGCCTTTTGTGTAATGGATGTGACTAATCACAGGTGAGGTAATTTCGTTTATTGTGAGAGCGAGGGACAATTGAAATTGTAATAAGCGAGACCACACGAGACGAGTGCGGTTGTATGTCACAATTTGAATGGCGTGAAATAGAAAAATTGAGGTTTTTAGATTAATATTATTCATAAGCGATGATAGCAATGCGTATAGCTTCCGAACTCATGATTCTTTCTTTTTTTATATTATGACGATGAGTCATAGACGAGTATATGCGTCTAGTCATAGTGAATTTATGCATTTTATTAAAGTTGTCAGTAGGAGAATAATAAAAATAACACGCTTTCTACACTCGTAGTCCCACACTGGGATTTTCTCCTGTTTTGGTTATCTCCATAATGGTTTTGCAATGACCTTTAGGTATAAGTCTCAGTTTACCTTTAGATATTTGAATAGCTTGAGGCTGTCACATAAAAAAAAATGTATATATTTTCCAGTAATATTATCCAAAATAAAGTAATAGTAACATTCAGAGCGCTAAGTATATATAGGTCGTAGAAGTCAACAGATAATATCCGTTCATATAAAATTAACGGTGAGGTTTCCTGCGACCTTATAGGCAGACACCGAGCAGCGTGTAGCATTGACAATGAAGATGGAACGTCTCAGCGGGATTTTGAGCCATCGTGGGACGCCTCCAGTAGAAAATACAGTCGGATGCGAGCTCAGAATTTATTAGACGCTGGAGAGAAAACGTTTTCAAATACATTGAAAATAATAGCGGTTGAAAATATTGTTCAATTGATTCATATGACAAAGAAGTGATGACACTGGATCCAGTAGTCAAAGTAAACATTTTCGTGACATTTTTTTACAAATTTTAACAAAATCATAGTATCGGATAAATAGCAATACTTAACACTTTACATAATTTAAAAAAATAATAAAATATATAGATACGATGAATATTATATAACGATGAAAAAATTTGAGAGTTTTGGGTCATACCCAAAATTCTCAATAAATAATGAATGTACAAGCGAAATCTTAAACTTCATCATTAATGTTGATTATCTTTTATATCTACTCCTTACTTACTGCGTTTACTAAAGGCAAAAAAAGGAAAAGCTAACTTTTTAGTGAAATCCAAAAAAATCCACAGAGTTACGTTGCAATGACAATGCGCGTTATTTAATGAGGTTTCTTGTACAGGGGAATGAACTTATTGAATTGTTTGTGTTCTACAATAACATTATGTTTTTGTATCACTCAGTCCGAAATAAAATTAATCTAGGTTTTATCATTTCTATGGGCTTAATGAAATAATCAAGTTAATTATTAGCGTAGCTTAGCTGATGCTTCACATATTGTTATTTATTAAACTGTATGATAGTCCAAAAACGCATTTTCGAAAAGACTTGTACAATCTATCGAAAAGATATATTGTTAGGCTAAATTTGACGCAAATTATGGTAAATCGAGAACATGCTATTCATATCTTTTTGTAACTCATATCTTTTTATACCATCCTTAAATATTACCGACATGATATAAACAGTTTTCACTTATCGACAAATCATTTGGTGGGTGGAAACAGGAATTATTTATATTCATAGCCCGACCGGGTTTTTCTTGTCGATTGATCGATAGCCGACCGGTTGGAACTCGTATTGAAAAATATGACACATTTGAAGTGGGAACAAGGAAGAGAAATGACAAAATGGGGGCCTTTGACGGATGTATCGAGTTACTAAACAGGATTACTCACTTAGCTAACGCATGAAATGGAATGTATTTCGTTAATAATTTATTCATTCATCAGGTAATTACAATAAGAGGGCTACTTTATCTAATATAGCACTTTTTGTGACAATAATTAGTGTAAATAATTAACTTGGTACTTTTTTACGGTAGACAAAACATACGGAATTAAAATAAATTTAAAATTCAGCTTTCGAATAAAAAATCTTTACGACACATAGTACGATAAGAATTTAGTTAGGTTAAATAATTATGTCCGGTTGTTCTCACCCTTATATTTATTGCATACTATCTTTTTCTCGTGACTCCGCCCGCTTCGATCATTGATCTCAATAAAGGATGTATTTATTCAGGTCATATACTATATGTGTGCCGAATTAAAACAAAATCGGATAAATAGCTTTTACGCGAAATAGTAAGAAACACATATATGTACATCTTCACAAACTTTCGCATTTATAATATTAGGAAGATAGCGGATTACCGACTTATCACCACTGTGATTAACATGTTAGGAATTTAGATGTTCACCGCAAATATAGTTATGTAAAAATAATATTATAATAATTATTATATTCTTTGATTAGTGTTATTTTAATATAGTTTCAAATATTTAAAAACAAGACTAATTAAATATTGATTGACAAATGTTTGTAAATTGTAAATGAGTCGCTGGATTTAAACTATTAAATGTATAATTAATATTAATTATTAATCTCAAACCAGAATCTGTACATTCGTAATTTTTATGTTATGGAGTTACTTCCGCTATTTCTTGGCCACGGCAAAATCACCATCCGAAACGGTGACAATGAAATACACCGAAATATATGTATATAATATACACAAAAAAATGACGTCCTGATTTATATTTTAATTACCATAAAGGTTATTTTTTTATTCATTCTTTTGAACAGTTCTACACACAAAGTATGTTATTAATTAACTTCATGAATGTACAATAATCAGTTTCTTAACTCCTTAATAGATCTACAAAAACGTAGTTTGAGGTTCATTTTATTTATCTTCACGTAGATTTCAAATCTACACCTAGTAATTAAATACAATTTTTGCGTAAATTTTTACTCACAAGACAATCTGATTATTCTTCAACTTCTAAAATTACCATAAAATGTATATTTAAAATATAAGAAAATAACTACACAAGACAAAAACAAGCCGTTTACACTATGAAACGAGTGTATTCTGAGCAATAAAGAAACAGAAAAAAGTTTGTAAAAATATCATAGCGGAGTTCGATGCCCCGGCACGGCCACGTGGCGAGTGTAAACAAAACTGTTAATATATAAATGTAAATTAATAAACATTTCTAACAGGAAACCCTTGAGAGGATATATTTAGGGTTTTGCTAGAGTTACCACGTGGACTTGACTATAAAATACTCATTTTTTTTAAATAATACGCAATTGATTGATGGGATAGACTCTATGTATTTACATTATCGAGGTTTATAAACATATTCTTGTTACATGTCTGGTAAACACAATTTATATTATTAATCTCTACGCCCCATAGTTTTACATATTTTACGCTTCATTAATAAAATCCGACAAACTCGAAACTTAAACTTTAATAATACTGCCGACATTTTATTGCTATACTTACTTTAAGATATGGGAATACTCAATCATTTGCATATACTTTTTTAATTTATTGATCTTACAGCAAACTCGTGGCAACCCTACAGGCACGCGGGCGCAGAAGCCGGCACGCGTGTGCGAATGTTTATGTCAACGGACACGGAATATGGCTGATTTAGTTGTTCCCGCATAGCGAAGTGTTTATTTTACTTTGCGACACAAGTGTTTTAACTGGGAAACATACTGGGAACAAGTGTTTTGTAAGTGGTCTACGATGTCTTATTGGCAAGATTTTTTGAAAAATAACATGTATCCAATTCAGTAACTATTAAAAATGTTAATTAACAATGTTTGCAGAAAAAAAAATAGTTACTTCTTTACAAATATTGAAATATTAAATATCTTACTGTAATTACTTAAATCATCATTTTTATTCCAAAGTGTAGTATAATATTCATACCGTTTGTTTAAGTAGTCACATACCTGAAACAAAATAAAATAGTATTATTAGCATCGCTTACGAGATAACAATAGTATGGCCGTAAATCTATTAACATATAAATACTTTAAGTAATGCGATAAAGTATTCCACCGTTGTATGTTTATCAAGAATTAATATTGGGATTAAATTCACATTCTGCCAGGTGTGCAATGTTATTATTATTTTTTTTTTAATTTAGTCGGCAGTCGTCTTATTGTAATCGACAATCGCAATGCTTAAAACAATGGAGGTGATTTTATGTAACAACTCTCGAAATTCGAACAACAAAGAAGGCATCATCCCTATCGATATAAATGATCATGCTTTTATGACCATGTTTAAATGAATAGCAAGATTATGGTATTTTTAAGTGCGTCATTAACAAATTGGATTGAACCGGTGATTTCTAGTAGTAAGTCTTCATCACGTGGAAGCGACGCGTGAACACACATCATCAATCAATGAGATGTACGGATCGCAACGCCTCAATAATACAAATGAGATTATACATTGCAACGTGTGGGTAATATGATATCCTTTCGTGCGAATGGGTTGGATGTTATTCAATTTACAAATGCCTTGTTATGTCTTTCTTTGGTAGAAAAAAAAATAGAAGCATTCAACCAAAGTATTCGAATTATTATTGAGCAGCCATAGCCTTATGGTTGAAACTCGGCCTCTCAATCGAGGGTACGAAATTCTAGACTCCAAATATATATAGTTTTTATAATGATGTACGTATTACAAATTTATTGTTTTATATTCACTACTTTATCATCTTAAAGATTTGTAAAATCTACTAATATTCAATTGATCAGCGCGGTGGACTATGACCTAAAACTTTCTCCTCCAGAGACGAGATCTGGGCCCAGCAGTTGCACAATCATTGACGATGAATCAAAATATACAATCTTATGGAACTAATTTACTTATTTGCGTTTTCACCAGAGAACCGTTCTAATTGAATCTTTAAGGGTGGCAACTCATCTGTGTTGAGATAGAAGATCAATACAGATGTCCACAAAAAACATTGGAAGAACCAAATGTTTGTTTGCGACATAGCGGCATATGACTGCATAAAAAATAACAATCACCTAAATATTTTATGCATAGCGGCATATGATAAATGCTTTTGTACCATTTGAATGCAGAACAATTTGTACTAAGTATTTAACATTTTCTAATAAGATACTTGCAATTCCTGAGTATAATATACTATAAGTTCTTTCGCAATCAATCTGTATTTATATAACGATCGAATATAATTGTATTTCGCGATTTCGCCGTTTACATTTAACTGAATGTTCCGTTATCTGGGGATTTATATGTTACAGATAATTCTGGACCTTATCTTGTTGTTTTACAATAATCTTAAACGATAACAATAAACTTGTACAAGGAAATTTAATCATCTTTACGATAAGTAATGTTTTGGTAAATGGCATTTTGCCGACTATTTAGCAATATTTTAGAATTACAAATAAGCA
>DWNE01008793.1:0-11311 GCA_018249875.1 Cecropterus toxeus | reverse complement strand
AGAAATTTATTAAAATTTACATTTCATTGAAATCAACATTTCACATAAAATCATTTTTTGTCATCAGTACTTGCATTCTTGCGAGTGACGTCACGTTTGACATCCGTCTAGTTAGCTTGGTCGACTAGTAGATACGTTGCTATCCCTAATAATTAAGTTAGATCACTTAATACCTTTCCCTTTATTCACTAAGTCTAATACAGGTCGCTCCCCGCTCTACTCCAGGCCGGGCGCTGTGTATCATTTCAGAGAAGTAAATATAATTTGACGCAGGAAAGCGATTTTGTCGTATCTAGAAAACATACGATTTTTTGTTATATACGTAGTACGTAGTTTCATGGATAAAACAGAATAGTATATACTTTGAATTACAGTGTTTACAAAATAGGATACTAGTAAATCATCTAATTTGAAAGATAATGACTTTTTTCAAAGGTGCATTTTTTTTAAATACGACGAAATTGCTTTCTGGCGTCGATTATTTTCCTACTGTGTTTAATCTTCGTTATTTGAGCCAAATATCTAACTTGCACAGTTACGTCTAGATATAAGTATAATTAGAAGAATTACAATATTCTCGTACAGAAATACTAACTCATATATACATTAAATGAGCACAAATTTATTTATACAGTAAAAAATGCTTATTTCTTAATACCTCAGACCAAAAAAGGTAGACAAATGTAAAACGCTAATAAAATGCAGATTACAAAAAAGATGAGACATTTCAAGCGAATTTCTTGCACTTACGAAGTATTTTAGTAATGTAGAAACCTATATGCTTATTTATTGACACATGAAGACTATTTTTTTCCAATCGTCTAATATTTTATAACAATTTAACGACTGATCTAAAACCACTGTACTGAACGACTTCGAACTTCTTGCACTAAATTTATCTTATACACGTGCGTTATTCATAAACATTAATCGTTAGTTGAATTTGCTATTTTCAAATATTTTGTTCGAGAAGCTGTGTCTATCTTTTTTGGTCTGAGCTTAATACATACAATCAGAAGTTCGGGGCATCGACTAGAAATCACAGTGATTGTTTGCTATCTCTTTAATTGCTATGCAAGTTTTACTGAGACAATATTGTGTATTACATTTAGTCTTAAATGATATATGCAACGACAAACTCAATAAATAAAAACAATTGCTAATATAAAGAGGGTGTAGAGTAATTTCCATGAAAATCGATTCAAGCAACTTTTTTATTACATATAAAATATCATTACATGTATGTTCAAAAGCATATGTTGTAGGTATACAAGCAATTTTACTACATTGGAGCATATTTACAACGTTTTGAATTTAGTTGTTAGCTATAGTGGTCCAGAAGTTTAAGAAGTTAATGAAGTATTATCGATCACAGACGCCACCTAACACCCATAACCAGAAATTAACATTAAACAATTAGATGTTGCTCAGCTGGGGTCGAAACTTGAAACGTTTACGTTAAGATCTATTGCCACGCATATAACTAACAGTCAATTAAGTCCGAGTGGGAATTCATCTGAAGACTAAGAATAAAGAACATACAAAAGAATTATATGCTCTATCTTTTTTTATAATTTTGATTTAGCAAACGAGCATCCAGTCAGTGGCGTAGCGTGCTTTGACGGGGCCCCGTATAAAATTGTGTGGGGCCCTTAAGAAGAGTGAAAATATCTCACAAAAGAAAAAAAAATGTTTGCAAAAAAATTAAATAAATATTAATTTATCATAATTATCTATCTGTCAAAATATGGGAATTTATTATTTTTGTTTACGCATGTTGGGGGCCCTCGTTATCCGGGGGCCCCGTATAAATGATACGCCCCCGCATCCAGTCCACCTGATGGTAAGTAGTACATGCTCCAACGAGAAACCCAGATAGCATCAGATTTACCAGAGCTTGGCCACAGATGCGGATAAATATTTTCTTACCACAGACTTTCAGACCAAAACCCAAACCTAGACCCAAACAGCAGCCTAACACTGTTTTTATTAGGTTAATATATATATATCTTTTAAAACTAAAGTTAAGTCGTAAAATTTACAGTGTAAAATGGTTCAATTGTAGCTAGACACATTTATCGACGAGTATTTCAGCCTGTCACAATCCACATCGAAAATGTTTTCTATTAAAACATAATTATGTGGCTTTTCCAGTCGCCAGCATTCTTCCTCTCATGTTACATGAGAGTTGTAAATGCATACATGTTTCGCGTATGTGATTAAAATTTAAATGTACTAACCATTGGCCATTAATGTATTTAACGACATTTAATTAAAACTATTTTTTGTTTGAATTGTTCGGCAAAATTAAGAAAATTCTAAGCATTATGCACCTTAAGAATCTATTGTAACCTCAGAGTAATAATTACACAGAATATACAGAGCAATAACAATAAAATCGACTGCCCCTCACGTATTGGCATGAATTATTTGCATTTTTGGTAATATAATTTGAAACTACCTACTCGGGTCACATGTGGAATAAACGAAGACAATAAAAATTCCTATGTAGGGTTATCGCCAACTTACACGAATACTACTATAGTTAAATTATGACATCTATTAATGACTATTGATTAGTATCACTTCATATTTCTCCAAATATAACAATATTTATTAATGAAACAACCAAATTTGGTAATTCACTACACTTGAACTTTTATTATTAATGTTTAGCAGCACCAGATCTTCAATTATTTTTGGGCGGGGCGAAACCTTTTACTTGAATTTCTTTTTATCATTATTTTATCCATTAAATGTCCAAATAATTGGTAGTCATTAAAACGTATACGTGTCAAGAGTTTCACTTCCTACTGACTAGGCGTCTCAATGGTCAAATTTAAATCAATAATAATTATGAGTTGCGTATTCGTTTGCACGGTTTGAATTTGCCGCTCTTGCCGCCCGGGGCACAAGCCCCGGCTTGGCCCTCTCTTGATCCAGGGCTGATGTTTGGCGTATACGGCGCATACCGACGGTGTTCGCACTAGTACTTACAGTCAGTGGCGTAGTGTGGTCTAACGCTGCGGAAGTTGAACTCGCCACACATTATACTAATTTTGACGACCAACAAAAAAACGACAATATTTAACTTGAAGACAAAACAAGGTTGCCCAATCTGTTTTTGCCGCTCCCTAAATCTGTTTTTGGCGCCCCTCAAAATGTGCCGCCCGGGGTGGACCGCCCCTCCGCTCCCTCTCGCTACGCCACTCCTTACAGTTCGAAAATGCTTAAAGATTCTAAAAACGATTTACACATTGGATGTCTACGGTTTTGTAGATCAAACGGGGGCAATTGACTCCCCTCTCCCTGAATCATTGACTGGGGACATTCTTATTACTCTGCATATTATGATTACTCTAAGATGGTAAAATATAATCGTTAAAAAATCCAATGTCGCTCTGTAGGGTACTTTACATTTAATTAATCTGAATACGCTTAATAAAACCTTCGTGGCGGTAATCTTAACTTAAAACTCGTAGGTAATTGTGTCTAGGCCAAAGTTATCATTTTTTTATCAAGGCATAATTGAAATATTACGAATTTATACAATACAAATTACTGATATTAAAGACAATACTATAAATAAAAATTAAATACATATTTGAGTCCAGCTCAATTTTTTAACGCCTAAGCCTTTTCTTACAAGCCTTATTAGATTTCTCATCGTGTTCATTCGTATCATTATTCGTATTAAAAAATGGAACTGTAAAATACATTTTATCCATAACAAGTTTTTTAAATATAAAAATCGATTATAATTATATTGACATATTTGACAAACTGTGCATGTGTATGTAAGTATAATCAAATTAAATTAATATGTATTTGTTAATATATTACAATAAAATTATACCGCTTGTAAGAAAAGGCTCATTCTGTCGAAAATTTAATTTTTTTAACAATTTTTCTTCGTTTATTAATTTAGATCCACTAACAAAATATAGACGTTTTGAACACATCATACAAAGCTAGGGCTTATTTTTCATTCATCTAGTACACACAAGGTACTTGAGATATTTATAAATACAACACCAATTTTTTTTTGTATATGTTGATAAAATGAATATTCGTCTAGCCTAGATAAGCTTTTCCCAAACTTTATTATGGCCCGGTTATAATTTTGTCCTACTTTTGTTACCCACCAAAAAAATTGGAGGTTAAAAATTGAAATCAATGTTCACTAAACGCAATTGTATTTCTGTAAAAAAAGTCTGTCTGTACGTGTGTCTCATACGCACGTACAGACACACGTACAGATTTACTGTCCGCGATCCATCATTTGGGAAACGCTGGCCAAACTTGATTACTCAATTTTACAGTCTAGCCGATTAGTTATTAATATTTGATATATAGTCATTCCGTTCTCAGAATTAATCTGATTTCTATGTACAGGAATATCGACCTAAGTAGTTGTTTTTAATAGTCATAATTCGTACTAAATGTCCACACATTTACTGCTGTTGTAAAAGTAATATTTTGTAAATATTTTTCAACAAGTTCGGCTATCATATATATCTTAAATCGTTTTGAGTAAACAACAGCTGATATATTTCATAGCAAGTTTAATACGTCCTTACATACATTATTGATTGGTATTATTTTCATACCCAAGCCGTATATTTCAACTTTACAAAAATATCTTAAACGAGCAGATACATAAGCTCATGACCAAAACGAATAATGGTAAGTCTGATGGCTCATTACAGAAATTTAATACGTCATACATCAGTGATTTATACATAACATGCTTTTGACCCCTTACTTTGATGCGTTTTAACTCCCTAAGGGGTTGAATTTCTAAAAATCCTTTCTTATCGCTCACTAACATCATAAAAGGAACCCCTGTACCAAATTTCTAGGTTCTAGGTAGAGTAGTTTTGGCTGTGTGTTAATATATAAGTCAGTGAGTTGGAATTGCCTTTTATATATATAGATTAATACATTTAAATATAGTAAATGTAAAGTTGCTTACTATATTTATAGTATCCTGCTGAAGTTTAGTTCATATTCGGATTTTATTGTACAGTTAGGTAGGTAGGTGCCGGAAATTTATTTAGATTTAATTAGATAAGTAAGTACCTACTTACTTATTTTACTCAAATTATTTATGATCCATATTATTTTCAAAAAAAAAATCGTTTTTTTTTTCAATTTATTGTGAAACTAAGTCAGTAGGTAATCAAATTTAATTGTTTTTTTTTTATTTCTTGCAAAAATATAGACGAATCATCTCTATTAATAATGTAAGACCAATGTAATCTTGGGCGCTATCCGGAATTTTAAAGATTGTTTCCGAAGTCTATAGGGCCCCACAGCCCTCGTTTATGGAGGCCCCGGGGCTCTAGCCTCGCAAATCTTTTCGCAAATCCGGCCCTGTACCTAATCAAACTAATTTTGTAGCATTTTGCAAATTACTAAAGTTCGTATCAACCGTATGTATGTTTTAGAACACGATATAAGTAACTATGTATTGTTTTTTAAGTAAAACTTCTTCAGATTTGTTATGATGAAAACTTGACAAAACTCGAAAATGCGTTACTAAAACAGTTGTCGTTGCTAAAACTAAATGACGCTGTTGGCTTCTGACATGCGTGAATTGCACACATATTATATATTTTTTTATATATATAAACCGATAGATATGTATTAATTCATAAGCGAATTATATTATGTTGTTGTTATAAACATAATAAATCTGTTGAATGTTTTCTTACGTTTATGTAAATTGTTATGAGTAGGTATTTATTTATCAGTACAGACTACAGATATCTCATAATATTTTTATTTAAAAAATATTTTTTGATATTTATTAAAGAAACGGGACTTATCTTTTTGTATGCTAAATAATTACTTTAGACGGCATACTTTAAAAATATGAAGCATCCTTATTTATTGCGTATCTTATTATCAGTGCTTTATGTCATTATATAATGGTTTTATCTTCGTATTATATTGTCCTACTGCGTATGTGTACATCACTACCTAACCATTTTAGCTTGCTAATTCTTTGAACTTCTCAACTGTATAATTTACGACGATCTCCCTCAACTTATCAAGAGATGGCGCTACTGAATTCTGAATTACGCTATCGAAGTTTTCTCAACGTAAAAACGAACTTGTCGTATCTCGAAAAATGTAATTTTACACCAGAGTAAAGAAACATGTTTTAAAAATTCATTAATTTTAAATCACATAATCTACTTTTAGTTATGTTGTGAAACATTGAATTTTGTACAAAAAACCATACTAATAGATAAATTACATATATTTCTTATATATCTATTAGAATGGTATCCATTATAAGAATAGTTATGATTGATTTTATGTAAATAAATTATCTTTTTAGCGAGATACGACTATTTCCCTTTCCTGCGTCGAAATATACAAGTCCTGAACAGAAGCGATCAGAGCAGGGCGTCTTCCCAGGCATGATCCCCTAGCCGGATATCTCTCTTTGCCAGATCTTCTTAGATCATTCCACGCTGAGCAGCTTGTGGATTAATCCTTGTCAAGTTTAAATTAAGCCCGTATAAACGAAACCTTTCTAGTAGTCAACAAACTACCCAAAAATCTTAAAGAGGATTATGTAATTATGTGACTCTAGATACGGTTCGAAGATTAAAACTTATCGAGCGTTTGAAGCAAAGATACCGTTATCTAAATCATTTTTACGTGAAGTGGATATTCTACGAAAAGTACATATCCAATGAGATATATTGATAAGATTGACTGTTAGCTTGTAACTCCAATCAGATTAACGCGTCGGGTGTTGCACAGTTTTTTAAAATAGCAATATATTAAAAAATAATGAGACTATATTTGAATATCTCAAAAATTTACGTATTGTGAAGATAAAACATAGATCGCAAAGATTACTATTACCAAAAACACTGGGTATTCAATTTGTCTCATACAATCACTTCATAATAATTCAGTTTCGTCTACAATTTTGTGATATTTTCGACATATTTCGATTAGTCAAAGATGGGATACTTCAATATACCAACTTTAAGTTGGTTTGTACGTTTAAACAATCCGACCAGAAACTAATAATACAATCAACGTCGTATTTCCTCATTTAGTACAAAATATAATACAACGTCATGTATAACAGAATATGAATTTACACTAATATTGCTTAATTTAATATTTTATACATTACTTAGAACTTACGATTCTTCGACTTTACATCGCCTATATTTAAAAATATATTTGGTGGACTGAAATAAGCAATAACATAAACTGTATGATTTATGAATTTTGTCCGCCAATTTGCATCCCATAAATTCAAAAATACTGAATTTTATGTAATTAAAAAATATTTTTATATCATAGTTTTTATTTAATTTATCATTTTATTTCATATCTTGTTTAATTGAATACGACTTTCTGTATTAAATGTTACAATTTAAAGTTATGTCATATCTTTTTTACGCGGTAATAATCGCGGGGCTTAGCTAGTAAAGGAATATTTAAAAATTAACATTTGCGGGTTGTTATATTTTGTAACGTTATTATGAAACCTGGGTTTTGTTAAAAAAACAACATATTAGGTTATTAAACGCAGTAATGGAGTAAATAATCCTTATTTTTTGACCTTTTGAATTGAATCAATACTTGACTCAAAGTATTACTATATCATGATCACTTTGTTTTACAATTTGACTTTACAGTATTAAATGTTTTCATGTTTTTATCTTAAAAAATCCTTGTTCTAGTTGCGCAATAGGTATGATGACAGTTATTCCTTTATATAGTGTAGGTCCACGTCTATTGCCTCTAAAATAACAGTTTCAACAAAAAATATAGTTACAGATAATGTATTTTTTCTAATTTAAAAATGGCGCGCATTATGCGTCTGCCAGTGACGTCACAGCTGAACATTACATACACAAATTGCAGCGATACAGTGAATTCTTTTCTAAATTCATTTTCATTGATACTTTAATACTGTCATCATTCCTATTGTAGTCATTCCATTCCGTTGTATAGTTTATATGAACTTATTTCTATAACCGTGTCGTATAACCTTTTCTTATTTTTTTTATAAAACATTTTTTTTTATTTATACGCGCTTTACTATTCGCGTAGTGCTCGATACATATTTGTTCTTAATATTATGTTTATAAAATCATTACTCGTAGAGTATATTCTAGCTTATTCTTCCCTATCCACCTTAAGTGCAGCAGTGTTGAAATGTAAATAACAGTCCGTTATTCGCACTTGGTACAACAGCACTCACAGAGAATAGGAAAGACGAAAAGAAACCGTAACAGATAATATACTAATGGGGTTGCCAGTATGGATTCTATTATTCCCAATTCCCGCCTTTTATTAACAATCATAAACTTGTCATTAAAATTAGAATCTTTTAAAAAATTAAAGATTATCTACAGTCAAAATTGTATAAATAATAAAATCTGTACCTTACCCCTATTTTTGGAATGTGTTAAATAAAAAATTAGCTCCAAGTAAAATCATACTTTTTAACAAAACTACCAAATGCGAATATCACAGATACGTCATTGTTATTACACTACTGCACTTAAGATAGATTTAACTACTTAAAACTAACTTTTACCCAAACACGTCTCGCATCTCATAAAACCCACGACCGCACTATTTCTGTAAATAAAAATTTTGAATTGAAGTACGCCAATTGGTGCCAATAATAAAATTATTATCTTAAAAGAAAATCCTTTTTATGTAATATTAATATACTTACTCCGACGTCCTGGCATTAGACGAACTGTTATTCCATCTGGAGCCCGAACTGTATAAAAAAAAAAAATATAAACGTTTAGCTTACACTAATGTACCTATACTAAATTAAAAAAAAAAACTGCTTGCTACTCCAAAATATGTTGTGTACTTATCTGTATCATTATAACAGTATCGAAAAGCAAAAATAACTTTTTAAGATAGGTTGAATTAATATCGAGGACATTCTCATAGAAATAAAATAGTGAAAAATCATTTCAACCCGCAATCTTTCATTTAAGCGGAAAAAAACATCGTGCATAGAGATGGGAGCAAAGTCTCAGCGGAAAAGATCGTAAGTTATAAAAAATGTAAGTCCATAAAAAACACAGCATTCCACGACAGTAAAATATAATTAGTAAACTGAAAACAGTACTTACCTTTTGTATTAAAAAGCAATTATTTCCAAAGCAAATAAAAAAGTTATTCACATATCAATTTTCATACGACTTAATGTAACCTTAAAATATATATTTTATAAATCATTCGATGTTTTTTTTATATAAATATCTGGTATTTTATCTAGTTTTTTTTATTATTGGTACATAGTATTTCTGTTTTTGAAATATATATACTCGTTTTGTATATATCTAGTTCGAACATTTTAAAGAATATGCTTTATCTGATGACAGCTTTATTTTAAGTATTGGCGGAATGCCAAAAACGACGCCATTTTGGTATAAAACCTTTCAACAGTTGTTTGTTTTGTTACAATATTTTTAGGTTCCCATTGGAAGGATAGGTTTATTATAACAATTTAGGTAATTTGTCAGCACTATGACGAATGTATAATAATAGGAATAAATATATAATAATAAATATAAGATGAATCCATATTATATATACAGACAACAAATTTTTATGACATTAGGAAGTAAAACATCAAATTTTGAATTTTTTCAATTAACATTTAATTTCCATCTCAAATACATAAAAACTCAATGATCACATTTTCATTTCCAACATAGACATCTGAACTGTCGTAGTATGAAGGCACTTGCTAAGTCACTTTGTGCACATTAAAAATACCTATTAACGTCAAAATGTCAAATGCGTTCGAACATTTTATATGGATTTGATTTATATCAAAGTTGTAGCGCACAATACAAATAGATATAGATTATAAAAAAAAATCACATTGCCATAATATTTTGAGGTAATGACCGCCATTTCAAAACATAATAATCATGATGATGATATTATATACTAGCTTATTCTCAGGCTTCGTCTGCTTCGGTTACGTTTGCACATATATTGATCCAGGTCTTCAACTATGGGTGCCAAATTTTTAGCAAAATCCGACCAGTTATTTATGCGTGAAGATTTGCAAACGTATCAACTTTGGCCTTTATAATATTAGTAAAAGTAAGATTTAATAAATTATATTTATTTTACTAGTACCATGTACCAGTTGCATTGTGTGCTGCAACTTCAAAAAAAATCGGTTTAACTACCGATTTTTTCTTACTAACCCTTTTGAAACTATTTAATAAATGATTCTTTTAAACAAGTGATGCCGCCTCCATAACTTATCTAATGATATGAAGCATATTAAACTAGGAAATACCCTTATTTCTTTTCCTGTAATAACGTGATGTAATAAAAATAATATAGAAGTTATACTTCTTTTAGTGCGTTTTGAAAAATGGACCAATATATCTTATGCATGGGAACCGTCTCATGCATAAGATATATTGGATAAGTACCGACTGACGCGTTGATGTATCACAATTTGTTTTCATTACAACCAGCGCCATCTAGTTTTAAAATTCAAAGATTGCAGTGTTTCAATAGTACTGCAAATTATTTAACGGAAAAATAAGTTTATAAATGTTTAAATTATAGTTAATTTATATCTAAAAAACCTCAATCATGTTGATAATTTCATGTAAAAAGTAATTTTGATATTTTGGTCATTTTCTCAGTTAACTAGGCCAAAGAAGAATAACTTCTTACCTACGTTGTAAGTATAAAAACTCTTTTATTATGATATGGGTATCCAAAAAAGTTAGCAAAGCCTATCACAGTTACATTCTATATTATGTAAACAATCATGTAAGTACAATACTTCAATTTAACTCAAATTATAAATAAACAAATTTTAAATGTATCCATGGAAATAGGAATAAGGACCGATTACTTTAAACTTGCATTAATATGGACTTCAAAATTTAATAATTTAGTGCAAGTATTGTGCGTATAGTGAAATGCAAATCACTTAAAATGAGCAATATAACATTTGAGCAAGTTTTCACGTCTAACAAAATTTCAATGGAATCATTTTTGGCAAGGCGTGTTGTGTAGTCTTTTTTGAGATCTTGTGATGTCTCCGTTAACGACGAGTCAAGTGATGCATTAACAAAACTCAGGCTAAAATATACACATTAGGCCCCGTTTATATCAACAGACGTTGAACGTACCGTGACAGACTAAAATAATGTTTTAATTTTTCTTCAAACAATTATGGCCCCGATTTTTGTTCTGGGTCTGGGTGTTTGTGTATTCGTCTTTGTGTGTCCATGGCACCCACGACACAGGAGAAAATCCT
>DWNE01008792.1:0-11311 GCA_018249875.1 Cecropterus toxeus | reverse complement strand
ATATTTATATGCATTTGGTAAAAAAATGTTATTTTGATATTACAAACAGACACTTCAATTTTATTTATATGTATAGAGTATAGTAGCTGCAGAATCAATTTCAAAACTTTTCCGATACGGTTACGGTAACGGATATTTATTTATTTCGGATATCCGTTCGGGTACGGTTACGGAGCTCCATAACGTCCCTGATTATATCTACACATGTTATAGGTATCTCTTGGCTAGAACGTTAACCTCTTATGTCATCCATCTCCATGTAACTATTTAGGTCACCAAGCGTCTGGAATTTCGGGATGATAAGATACGATTAATTAGTAACTAATGAACATACGTGACTACTTTGTACGGAGTCGACTTTTTGTTCAGTAGTGTGTTTTATTGTGTCTATACTGGAAGTCTTGCTCCAAGAATGGCATAATTTATTGTTTTAAGTGGTATAAGTTTAAGGGTCATATATTTACTATTGTACCGTGGATGATTAGTAAAGTTTAATAGTGAATTATGATAGTGTGTTTGATTTCGTATAAACCTTAAGCTTTGCTCGCAAAAGTGTAGTTTAGTATGTTTTCTTCTTAGTTAAATAATACTTAATTTAATAGTTTTTGAAAAATAGTTAATGGCTGTCATTAATAGTATAAAATATTTAATGTAAAGTCGTATTATTTATATATTTATACAAGAAGTCTTCTTAAAAAGTATGGAATTTTTTCCTCATTTTGTTGTTAATTCGTTTTTAATATTTTTTCAGGACAATTATCATTAGAGGCTGAGAAAACGTGGCTTCAGTGCGAATGCGATCGTTGGGGGAATAAATTTAATTTAGAAGGTACGTATCTATTTATTTAATAATGCAATAGTTTATTTTTGTGTAAAAGAAACACATTTGCAACATTAATTGGTCTAGGAATCTAGGACTTGCGATGATTTCTTTATAAAACCCCATAAAATAATACTATGTAAGAATTCTTAAGTTGATAATAAGTGTATCCATAAAATAAAACTCTTTCACAGGTCCTCTCAATGAGACTCGTATAAGTTGCTAAAATACTGCCGTGTAATTAATATTTATTCAATATACTATAAAATTTGGTGAGTTTTCATATTTGTCAACGAAATCAATAACATCACAATTATACATCCATACATACTATTTTAACATGTAAATCGTTCTTCATTAAAATATAATATGATAGTTGGTTTGGTGGCACAAAAATAATATATTTAATATGTATTTCAAGGAATAACTAAGCCAGTAGTTAATTTCACGAATTGAACGTCACTTTGTCATCGTCATTTTATCTGTGGTTTAATCCTCATTATCCCCAAAACTAATATCCGGTCATATTTAGGTAGAGGGTAGCATTATCTGTGGTAATTAAATTTCACTGGGGTAGATATGGTGCACACATTAATCCCAAACAAACTATTCACGGTTTAAGGAAATTGTCTCCTAAATACTTCTACATGTGAGTAAATCTTAGCGAGATGATTATTAAGTATTTAATTTTATTATTCTTAAAATAATTTGTTTTAATTAAAATTTCGTAAAGTTCTAAACGAATCTGTAATGGAGTCATCATATGCTAATAAGGTATAAGTATGAGGCATTAAATTACTTTTTACTTTACGTTCAATAAAATAATGCAATAAAATAAACCAGACCTGTTAAATCTTCACAATTATTCGAAAGATGAACTCGAAAATGATTAACATGATGGTGATAAGACGTGTCTGGTAGAAAGATGATGATGAAGGCCTAATCTGACTGAATGATCATCATTGAATATTATGAATGAATGAAGGTGAAATCACGCGACAGGAAAAAACGGCCTTAAGGTATTTATTTGGTTAGAAATTTCCTATTCTTTAAGCGATGAATGAGGGCATAAAGGGTTGATGAACTTTTATTCTTGTGTGATTTATGAACTAGCGGACTGAGATGTGGTAACATGTCACGTGGGTTAGTAAGGAAGATGTCGAGTTTCTATGGTAAGAGAGCATATGGAAGTTGTAACTTTCATGGACTGTAAATGAACGAATGATTGACTGTTTATGATGTCTATCTAAATGAATGTCTTTAGGCAGGATATTTATTCAAGTATATAGTGAAAACGATGTACATGAATAAAATAACCCTTTTCTGCGTTGACTGTATTGATTTATTCATTTAGCTATTTCAATCTTAAAACAGTTTTTGCGTTCCGGTGTAAGGGTGTGTTTGCCGGCTCATTCCATATAAAGCGACAATGTTAATAAACCGATCCAATCCTCGTCCAATCTTACTTTTTGTAATGTCATGTCGTGTATAAATATTACGTATTTTGATACACAAGATTCGAACAGAAAATCGATGAAATCGTCTCAGGTAATTAATGATGTCCCCTTTACCACTATATTCTTATAAAGAAGATGGTTAATGCTATTTCGTGTAGTGCCGTGGTTGAAATAGTGTGTGTTTGTTCAGGTCTGTCGAAGTCGGAGGAGTGTCAGTCGATGCCGACGTTGGCGGGTGCTGCGGGCGGAGCGGGCGGCGGCGCGGGGCTCGGCATCATCCCCGAGCACAGCCTGCTCGACTCCTGCACGCGGCTGTCCATATCGCTCGAGGAGAGCATCTTCAAGGTACGCGTTTATAACAGTGTTTTTCAAAGTATGACTTGGAATGAGAGACGCTAGCGGGCGCTGCGTCGAGCGTGGGAGCGGGGTACTTCGGTGCTATTCTCGAGCACAGCCTGCTCGACTCCTGCACGCGGCTGTCCATATCGCGCGAGGAGAGAATCTTCAAGGTATGCGGTTAGAAATGTTTTTTCTAAGTGTGAGTACATATGACACACGCTGGCAGGGGCGGCGGCGAGTGCGAAGGGGGGGAGGAGGGTATCTCGGCGCCGTTCTCGAGTACAGCCTGCTCGACTCCTACACGAGGCTGTCTATGTCGCTCGAGAAGAGCATCTTTAAGGTATAACCTGTTATACGATGCTTTAGAACGGTGTTTATTAAATTTTGTCGTGACATGAAAAAGATAAAAAAAACACTGCTATAGAGCGATTCAATAACAAATTTTCCTTTTTAAAATTTACTATAGGGAAGAGACCAGAGGTGGTAGTAGTAACTACGTAAATCAAATGTAACTATATTCATTTGACTTATTCAATTTTATTTATTTAGTTAAATAGTTTTATTCAATTAAAATAGTCAAATTCACGTCAAATTTAAAAAACGTCAAATTTTGAATAAATCTTTTTATTTCTTTTAGTTTTTAGGCCAGTCTGAATAAAAATCATTTTTACCGCTAACTTCAACTCAACCCACTTAAATTCAGGTGTCAGTGAGCTCGTCATCCCAGTCTTCCCGCAGCAACTCCAGCCCTCACATGACGCTGGAGGAGTTGCGGGCCATCAACAAGTACGCCGAGAGCACCAAGAGTCTGTCCTACCTCCCACAGGTACACATGCCCCTATTGTATAACTTGCAATGTTTCAGCTGTATCAAGTGTGCGGAATAGGGTGTTTCACACTGGGCGTCTTTGAAGATGGAACATTCCAGTATTAAATGTATACCGGGCATTAAATAACTGTTGTAACATTCCAGTATTAATTGTAGAACATTTGATTTGAGTATCGAATATCTTAAAGTAATTATTGTAAATGTATGTTGTTTAAATAATTCTCAGTGTGTGAAGCTTGGGATGCGTTAGATTAGGTTTAAACGTGCAATTTTAAACAGTTTTCGAATATTTTTGGACGGACTGGCAATATATTTTGTTAATTAACGATTTCTATATACATTAGTATTCCAAAATCCAATTTTACTTTTACACGCTTTTATAGTACTTAATCTTGAACTTCTCGTTCCGAAATAAATACCTCGTCTAATATGACATTAATGATTTACAATTTTTTTAATGAATAATTATAATTATTTAATCAGGTAGCCCAGTGTGAAATGACCCTATTCGTTCATGAATATGATACTTAATAATTAAATTTTCTGAGAATAGTGAATTGAGTAACTTATAAATTATGCAATAGTATATAGAAGTTTCCTATCGACTCTAATCTATTAATATTAATTCTCAGACTCCCTTCAAATTTTTAGAAAAAAATAATTATTATTATGGTAATAATGTAGCACCTGGTACTTAAATTTCTCTTTGCATCATTTTGGGTACTTCTGAAAGTTGTATAGTAATATTATGTAAAGGTTCGTGTATATTTTTATCATGGGATGTTTCGCAATAGTTTTACCGTAGAAATATTACCTGATTTCGTACTTTAATTGGCAGCTAAATATTATTAAATTCACATATGTAGATGAGGCGTTATGATCTAGTCTTATGACTATTTCCCAGAACAAGAATGCGAATTAACATTTTAAGACTAACGACTTTTAAGCAATACCAATTTATTCTGAGGGTAGTTCTGATTAATTTTACAGCTTTTTCAAAAAACGGTGAATCAGTTATGTGAATTAAACATTACGTTTCTGTTACAAACAGTATTCAGAAGTCGTTTTAAATCAACTATATTATTATATATCAATAATTATGATAGACGAATATTAATATATAATGCAAGAATATTATATAGTAAATGTTTCTGTTGTGAATCTCATTGCGATCCAACTCTCAATATGTGATTATCTTGGTCTTAATTGGTGTATGTTTAAATTCTAGCGAACCTTAAAGGACCTATTGTTTAAGTGAAATGGTGAAGAGGTTTTACTCAGTAGCCACCCGTAGAACACCCACTGAGCTTTTTGCTCACCAAAATACGGTCTCTCCCACTGTACTGTACTTTGATGTCAACCATTAGCAAATATATATCGATAGTCATAAATTATACAGAATTCGTCGTTGATAACTAGATATAAGAGTTCAATTGTAGAATGATAAAACGCGTAGATCTAAATAATAATAAAGCGCTTCGTCACATTTTCTATCGAATTGTGGGTACCTAAAAACACTCTTATATACAAATATAATGTTGTCTAAAATTTTGAAGTAAATCCATTAGCTACATTTCGAGTTTTTCAGAGACAAACATATGAAAACTTTATGATGATTTTTTATATATAATTTAATATAGTATTTGCCAATGGTTAGTGTCATTTTTGACTGCATGAAGATTCTGTTGCCTCACGAGGTAATTTAGGTGAATCTATGACTGTTTCTAACCCCTATTTAGATTTCCTATTGTCGAATCATTATTTATTGGTCTTCTCGAAACGCTGTAATATATTATTTGTTCACGAAAAACGCTTTGTGTTAGATCATGCTGATGCAGTTTACGGTCAGCAGATTAAATAACCGCCTGTACTTTTTGCCTTATGTTCGTTACAATAAGGTATATAAGTGCGTAGAAATTCTTTTTGTTGCATATTATATATATTTTGTTTTATACAAATATTATTATTATAATGATAAGCGCGTAGGTCGTACCTGTCGATGATGACAATAGAGTTCGTGAAAGTGCATTATTTAATCTAAATTTTAGTATAAAATATTGTCAATTTGATTATGGTTGTGTTATGATATGAATTAAGTAGTGTTAATAAATGTTTTCAATGGTTATGGTAATTTCCTTTCCAATGTATGCCGTAGGTGACCTAATTTTTCCATGTTGATTACTAATAAGTAGAAAGTGATATAGAAGTACTAATGAAACTAACATTCTTGTTTCATTCCTTAACATTATTAATTCGTGCAGCCTAATAATGTTCTTGTTGTGGTGGTTCAATAGATTGTAGGATTGAGTATCTATGAATTTTGAAGTAAAGATACCGCTAATATAAATATGTAGTTTTTAAACCGGTTTGTTCATTTATAATGGCTGGTAATGTTTAATTATGAAGGTACAATCGAAATAATTGTATTGAAAATTTTGTTGAATTAAAGTAATAAATGTATTTGTAACGTTTAAGGTTAGATTTGATGTTCCGCTACATGTGGTAGAGGATAGAGTAGAACGTTAAGAATAAAATAATACTGAATCAAGTTCAATTGAGGTTTAAATGATTAAAAAAAGAATGAATCGAATACAAGTTGTTGTATGAATAGACTGTTTAATAACTAGACTGGAATATTTAGTTTCTTGACTAGTAGTAGGGTTACGTATGATAATGAAATCGAATGCGAATCGAAGTTAGGTCTAGGATCGGGAAGTTTAAGGGTGTTACGGCTATTGAAAGTTAGAATGGAACTCGGCTGGGCCCGGTCCGAGGCCCCTCGGGCCGGGCCGCGGGCGTGTGCGCACTAAGTGTGTGCGCGGTGCTGTAGGTGCACGAGCGACAGCGCGCGCGCATGCGCACCCGCTCCGAGTGGTTCCTGCAGCCCGCCGCCTCGCTGGACGCGCGGCGCCCCGGTACGCCCCGCCCCCGGGCCGCGGCGCCCGGCCCGGCCCGGCCCCCGCCCGCGGTCCCGGCCCGCGCGTGGGCCTCCTGCGCGCCGCGCCCCCGGGACCCCGAGAGCACCGCTCTCTACGTGCTTGTCGCCTGCCTAGAGTTTTTGTTTTGAACGCCCGAACGCCTCCGGTACTGTGCCTCTGCGATTCGCCTCCGGTGCGCAGGACTAACCGGCCGAGCGAAGGTTTCCTTCTCCTGACTGCCGTAGAGGAAATATGGGATGAAGTGGGCGTGGCCTTGGCTACATGTTACTGTCTGGATCGTTATTGAATGTTTATCTCGAGTGAGATGTCCATGTAATAAAAACAATAGAATGCATACAGCAACGAAAAATATTTAAACCCATTCTAACGATTTGTCAACACGTTTATGCCTCTTTGTATGAATGTGAATTTTTGGTTAATATAAAGTTATGTACATACAAAAGTAAGTACTCTTTTACTTAATTGACACATATTTTTTTATCCTTGGAGGTTTCCGGTATAGTCTTTCTTATTATCATTTTCCTATTCTTTATTCTTGTGGTATTTTCGCTGTCATGCCTTCTCTATCCCTATATTATCTCTATGGGCACTTTAGACATAATGTCTAAAACTGTATAAATGATGGAAATATTCAACAAAATTGTGTCTTAAATAACATATTGTTCCAACATAAATGATAATTTACAAATATGTAATTAATTGAACTTTCTAATTCGATGTGTTTATATCAGGTTTTCTTTCTATGGTTTCAAACGGAGAAATGGACCTTCGACGCTTAATTTAATATACCAAGGTTTAGGCTAAGGGCTCGCTTTATCGCTTTGGCGTGCACGTAGTTTTTTCCGTTTGTTTGCATATACGATGCATTACGACCTCCGTATAGGGTTCCAGATGAGCGTAATAACCAGCATATGTGTATCGAGAAGCGAATTTACAATCCGAGAAACGTTTAACATGTACGTAAGATTTAATTTAGACTCGATAATATTTTGATGTAGTACTAAGTTGTGCCGTTTATTGACGGCCTAGAATGTTGCGACTAATGGACAAATTTTCGTACATGTGCCGAAGTGTCTTCCTATATATATTATCAACACCTACTGCGGTGACCAAAACGTTTGCTAGGTTCCGTGACTATTGACAAAAACCCCATTAGGAGAGACCTCTGTCCAGCATTGGACATCTTAAGCTTGAACGTGAAATTACAGGTGAACTTACTAGAAAACACTACTTTTTAATGAATGGACCCCGGAACTTCGTGTCGTATGTCTAAACGATGTAACGCATATAATACATGCATTAGAAACAGCTCCTCTCCATTGGGATAGGCTATGATCAAATATTATTATGCTAAGATATTTAAATAGGATAGTATAAACATGAGGTAGATAAGTGTATTTTAAGAAGCAGTCTGTACTGCCTTATACGGATGTCCTACTGTACTCGTTTCACGTCACGCATGGCATGGATTTTCATATGCACGTTATGTCACGTCCTTTTGTATGTGTTTATATATGTCGTGTAATGTGTCTGTTGTTTTTGTGTATGTCGTAGATCGGATTAACATTTTTACACTACATAATGTTATTTTTCATACTTTATCGTAATTGAGTAATTTTTTTTAAATACTTCTAGAATGATTTTAATTTTATGATATTTAAAATCTATATTGCTTGACGGGTAAACGTTTTAATGTTAATTAACTTTCATAATTATTATAATAATATAGAATAAGAATTATTTAATAAACGTATACTGTTATGTTCTTCTTGCATGTTGGCAAGAACAATACAAAGTATTGAAGTCGGTTTATAATCTAGCTTAGATATACCTTATATATTAAATCTTATTATATTATTCATGTGCTATATTCTATAAGGATGTGTATAAAAATATAATATTACATCCGTTGAATTTAATGATATATTGAAAGGTACATAAAAAATACACATAAAATAGAATGAGTACTACTTACAAAATTGATACAATTTGCAATTAAATGTGGATTTAACACAAATTTTATAATGGTGACATGTATCAACTTATTAAGGAAATTAAATATATATCATTATGTATCTCTTCGAATATAGCTGTTTTATTATGCTAATTATTTTTTCTTACCTATTTTTACACACTACTATTCGTGTATGGATTTTCGTAGCTTTTCATCATTATATTACATACAGTGTAGAGTTTTATTTTGTACAAATTCCGTACAGAAAATACTTTCAGAACACGTTTTATTGTTGCTTGTTTTATCACGTTTTCGGATGTTAAGAGCACATTGACTATTAATATTTTAGTATATAAATTGGTGGTGTTAATATATGATAGTCATATTTAATCTGTATACGATTCATGGTTATACGATATATGCGATGTAATACCGCAACTGCCTGCAATAATGCAACATTAAAATGGGATGCAATGCAAGTTTTAACATCCGCTGACGTAATTTATGTCGTAATGTGTTTGCATCTTACTGTCATTATATGTAATGTTAAGCACTTGGTCACGTGAGTTTGATGATATTAAGATTTTATTAAGTATTAGGTACAAATTAAGGGCTCTTCACGAAGGAAATGTACATTATTAATAATGTGTATCGGTATTATCATTTTTTGCATTAATTTTAGTCTATGTTATATCAGAAATGTTATTTGTTGTCACAAGACAAGTACACTCATAATCAAACGCTTATGGTTTGATTAGCGTTTAAGTTTTTCATATAAAGTAAAACGTTTTAAATTTTATTTTAAGTTATCTTATTTAAGAGTGTTATAGATTTAAATCAGATATTTTGTCACAAAATAAGTACTAAATTTTTAATGCTTATTAATTGTAACATTTTGAATCGTATATTGCATCTTAAATATATTAATATAAAATATATATTTTTGGAGAAGCATATTACAATAATACCCTGAATACAAAATTCAAAATGTTATGTATAAATATGTGAATGTAAAATAGTCATGAATAATGCATTCCTGAGGCATTCTCGATCGACTTGAAGTATATAATAAGTATGGAACAAACTCCCGTGACCAAGCGCGTCCCGTCCCCCCCACGTGTGCGTTAACCGGCGGGTGTGTGCAGGTGGCGAGCGTCGCAGCTCGCGGCGGCGGTCGCGGCGCGCGCGGCTGTGCGCGGGCGGCGCCTGCCGCGCGCACGCACTCGACACTGAGATCCCGCTCGCTCTCCAGCCTCGTAAAGTGACGTGACACGCGGCCGCCTCCGCGCCCGCCTGCGACACGTGCCCGCTGTGCGGTTGTAAGCGGTAACGACGGGGCCCGATGTGTTTTATTACCCGCCACCGCCTCTGACACGTGCCCCATGTGCGGTTGTAAGCGGTAACGCCGGGGCCCGATCTGTTTGATTATCCGCCTCCGAGTGTGACACGTGCCCGCTGTGCGGTTGTAAGCGGTAACGCTGGGTCCCGATATCTCTAGCGATTAGCCACCTCCGTCTTTGACACGTGCCCGCTGTGCGGTAGCAAGCAGCAACACCGGGCCTGGTCTGTTTAGCTGCTACCTGCTCCCATTCCTGACACGTGCTCGCGGTTGCAAGCGGTAACGCTGCCTGTTGTAATTGTGTAGTTGCTCTGCTCTCCGACAATGATATCCTGCTCGCTCTCTAGCCACGTAATGAGATTTAACACCATGCGTCCGCGTCTGCGCCGGCCTCCGCGTCTGACATGAGCTCGCGGCTTAGTTTGTCACTCTTATAGAAATAGTATAAAAAAATATTACAGATAAGAAAAAGAGCCCGCCCTCAATTTTGCCGCTTGAGGCAATTGCCCGGATAGCCAACCCATACATCAGGCTCTGGGTAAGAGCGCGTGCATGAACATATATTATACATACGTGTATACGTCTTATTGTTCTCCATGCACTTAATACAGATGTACGTTTTTAAACATACATTCGCATTACGTGCATGTGTACATGAACGAGCACGCACGCATATACCCATATAGGTTTGTTAAACATGCATATACATTCGTATAAATAATTACACGATACAAGTTACTATCAATACGTGCACACATAAACACATAGCAGATTTTTTTTAGTAAATTATGTGTATAATATAGTTAAATTGATTCCCGAAATTCCACTGAAATCAAAAACTATAATTTGACACTATACAAATATGTTATTAGAAATCAAACGCAATACACTCTGCTTCAATACATCGTTGCGAAAATTTACAACTACATCGACTGCGTATGTACCTGGACTAGGCATGTACCTCTTTTTCGTACAAACATAACAGTGAAGGAAAATCAATAAGTTAAGTGTTGCTAGTATATACATTCGTTCAATTATAAAAATATTAAGATACATTTTTATACTTTTAATATTCACGCGTCAATGATAATGAAAAAAAAAAACAAACATAGACATAATTATCCACTGCCTTTTATAAAGGCGACGATTATTCTAAATTATAAAATTAAATAATATTAAAATTGATACATTTGAATTCAGTGTTAGTAGCAGCATTCAGGCATAAAGTTTACTTCTCTAAAAGTATTTTTATACGATCTATAAATTGTAATGTTTTGTTTTATTCCCCTGTTATTAAGATGATACGGCATGTAGACACTCCCAATTTATTAATTAAATGTTTTTTTGTAATGACAACATTTTGCATTACACTAAATTTAAATTCATTTTATCGTTATATATGACAAGAAGTTATTGTTAGATATTTATAAAATGTATCTCTTTTGCTATAAAATTTAATACACACTACACGAATAATGTATACTCTTAACCAAATAAAAAATTCAAATGTCGTAGGTTACATGTAAAAAATAATAACATTAAAAATTAAATGCAATAACTTAAGCACATGAGTGGTTGCGAAATTTTGAATTTGTTGAATTTCATTCAATTATAAATTGAAGTAATAATAATAAA
>DWNE01008791.1:0-11311 GCA_018249875.1 Cecropterus toxeus | reverse complement strand
CAATTCTTTATTGTCTTTAATTACCTATACTTCTGGCGGCCGGCCCGCCATCAGTTCATGATTTGCCCGAGTGGCCCCTAGTCTTAATAAATGTGTGCAACCATGCCCTAAATCCTTCTCAACCAGAGAGGATATCCGCTCTAGCTGTGAGACACTAAAGGACTTAGTACGAGTGTTGATACCATTCAAACGATCACTTAACTAGGATTCGCTAATACTGTACACGAAGTTGTTTGTTTCACACATCCGTCACCTAGTTGAACAGAAAACTAAAAAAGTGGTGCTAGCCACTATGAAACTTTCACTGAAGACGTAAGTACCAAACATAAAAAATATTATAACTTAATACAGCCATTGTCGATTCAATAACTCATTTTAAAAACTATTGTCGATATACAAATAATTTAATTGCTCTTTCATTGCTTATACTGTTAAAAACATATTATTTAAAAGCTTTATACGGCCATTGTGGACTTAATAATTCATTTAGTTGCTGTTTCATTGCTTTATTGTTGGACGAAATAGCAGTTATATTTTACGGCTGAGTTGTTTTTTTGCTATGTTGATATGTTATGCTGTATGTATGCATTTGCTAATTATTTCCCTCATTTTCATTTACATCGTTAAAGATTTTGTATGGAAGGTCGCCTCCGATTTCGCGACTTTCGCCTAAGGTGAAGTAAAGAGAAGCGGAAGAGATAATGATGCAACTGTGTGGCGACTGTATCGCAGTCGAATTGCGACTATATTGCGACAACCGCGATCAAAATTCCAAATTACGAATATAATGTACCTGGACTCCTGTCCGCTGGGTCTTTTTATGACACACCCATTTTTTTCACCATAAATAGTGCAGTATTAATGCGAGGCGAACATTTTAAATAAACTAAACTATTGGAATTGGCTCGAAACTATTGACTTTTCATTCACGCTAAACAAACCGCTAGTATTTTAAAAATCACTTTCTATGTTTGGATTTTTACGGGATCAATTAAAACGTCCATGCTTCTTCAATGTTATGATTGGATATTAAAATTTTTGAACTGTAGATTAATGCTTCCATGAATTTGGGGCGAAACTTAATATAATATATCTGTAAACAGTGTATAAAGTACTTTAGAAATTATTTTGCTAATCGTGTGATTTAGAAGATTTACTAGTAATATGTAAAAATATAAACCTGTTTTTTTTAAGTACTTAATAAATTAAAAATATAATTTTAAACTGCAAACGCTTCCAGTGATAAGTAAAAGCTTATTTTTAAAGCATTCGGGATTTTTGTTTTAATGTTTTAACATTGTTACTAGTTTATAAAACAGTGATTGGGAACCTTCCTTAATCAACCCTAGATAAAATCAGAATCATACCTGAGGTTGGCTACAGTTTCATTACTACCCCTAAGGACTAAGATGAAACACCTCAGATTAATATATCTCTCTAATCATGCCCTTGAAACCCCGACACCTGCTCACAGTGCTTAACAATGTTACTAGGCAGAAAAGCTAGGGAACCACAAAGAGTTCTACCATCTTGAAATGATTTATCTTAGTTACTTCTACTACCTTGCTTATTTGAGTCAATTAGCATTAATTTATTTTTTTAATATTAAGTGCCAGGTGGTAGAACCAATGTAGTTCGACCTGGGAAGTACCACCGCCACACCTATTTCTAGCGTAAAGCAGTTCTTGCGTTTCGGTGGAAGGGTGTGGTTGCCGTGCCGTGCTCACTTTTATATGAGGTGACCATCTCAGTTCTCGGGAGTAGCAACGCATCTGTGGTCGACTTCTGATAAATCCCTTGTTGCTTAGATATGTCCATGGGCGGCAATACCCACTTACGGTGGGCTGATTGCTCGTTTGCTACTTCATATAAAAGAAAGAAGGAGTACCATATCATATGATTATTTAGATTTATTTAAATCACCGCCTGTTTCCACTTAAAGCTATGTTTGGTCGTCCGAACACCAGATATTACGGTTTAACGGCATTTATTGTCTACCGACGGTTGCTATGATCGCTTAATTGGTGATTGACACTGTGTTGCCAATAAGACTTTCTATTTACCTGCTCATAAACCAACCATCAAAGAGCCCTTTGTTTGAGTGTATGCATTGGATGATGTCCATCGAAGTAGCAATTGCTATATTATGTATCATTACAGTCCAATGATCTAAGCCTTTCGAATTTTATGTTATAAAAATTTGTAGCAAAAATCCCAGACATTTTTACTTAAATACATAAGCTTTATTTAAATACATAAATTTTATGCGGGCTTCTGTTATTTGGAGGGCATGTTAAACTATTAGTCGAGGTTGTTATCATTGAATTCCAGTCGTTAAGCCTTGTTTGAAGTTTGTGGGCGGTATAAAAACGTTGCTTTTTTAACAAAAAACGTAATTTTTTCTAACTTATTTTACGAAATTTTGATATGGTATTCGTTTAGATTTTTTCAAGGATGGCGTTCGTTTCAATCGTCGGATATATTGTGGTTATTTTAAGAACATATTGCAATAACAGTGTAAATAGATAATTTATTTCAATTGTAAACATTTATTGGATGGAAATTCCTGTTGGCATAATAATTTTCCTTTATTATTATGAGTTAAATCGCTAAAACCCATTTTCAACCTACGTCAATTTAGCACCGGAGGTTGTGAGGTAGAAAATGCTTGAGCATCTTTTACTTAGGCCCTAATAATGCCATGATAATATCGGCTACCAAAATTATAATAGTCTGACGATACACAATATATGTGAACAGTGTGCAGTCCGCTGGTTTATCAGTAGATCCTAAATGATCTACAAAATAGGGCAATGCGGTTTCTTTCTACGCTTTCTACATTCATAGCCCCACACAAGGATTTTCTCCGCTGTCGTGGGTATCATGAACACACAAAAACGAATACATAAACACCCAGACCCAGCATAGACATCTAAATTGATCATTCGGATGTCTGTCTGACCGGGACCAAACACAGAACACTGCGTGTCAGACTGGTATGATAAGCGCCACCACGCGGTTCGTCAATGATGGACACGATCGTTAATTGCATGGAAGAAAGTCATTGCAGCCTCGTTGTGTAGTATACTTCAAGCCTCCTCCTATTGTTGGGTAAGATACATGCAGCAGTGGGACGTAAAATAGTTCACATCCATGTTTTAGTTAATGATCACCTATATTTCGATCATGGTTTACATAATCTTGTACTCGTACCCACCTCACTATCGAGCTGACCGCTGTCAAGACCGGTTGTTGGCTATCGGACAAGGGTGTGAATTCTTATAAGCTCATGTAAAATGCATAACTCACCTAATTTATATTTAGTATTGTATCCATATTAACACCGATATAATATATATCAACAGATCTGAAGCAATGTAAAGCTAATTAAGATATAAGACAAATACGATATTTTATTACCAAGTCACTATGCTTAAGAAACGAAATATAAGGTTTTCTAGATCTGTGCAAACGAGTAGAAATCAACAAACGAATTAATAATCATGTTCCATGGTAAATAACGCACGAAGTTGTTTAGAAGGCAAAGAAATAATTCACACTAGACGCGGAGCAATCGCGTGCCATCTGTCACCGCCTAAAATTTTAATCGGGAGAATTTATTAAATAAAGCCCATTGTTTCTTCGAAATTGATTACAATCCTTAACACAATAACTATTCCAAACACGAACATACAATATGATAAGTCAACCGAAAGTAGGTAATTATTCTTTTTTCAATTGAATGTGGGTTGGATTCCGTATGTTAGCATCCGTAAAAATCTATAAGTAACATCTACGTTTTAATTCGACTTTTTAAAGAATGTTGCATTTTATTAAAATTGCTTTGAAATAAATCATTTCAAAGTTCCTGCGTGTTTACTTTTTAATAACTAATATCAGACTAGTTCAGTAGAGCGGTGCGTGGCCGGATTTAGTCAAGATGTTATCTGTCCGGTGACACGGTAGTGTCTAGCGCCAAGTCCACGTTAAATGTATGGCGTGAGACACGTGTATCTATTCTCTTGTCATATGCCAACATAACCACATCATATTTTGACATTCTTATTTCTTAGTATATCAGAACTATTTTATACTGGTTATACTTATAGTCCTCTTGTTATTGTTGCTCTTCACTTGTAAAACAAATTTTGTTCCATTTTGATTTATGTATATTACGTTGTATTTTTATGCCTACGTGTCGGCACGTTATGCCGACACGTGGCATATTTACATCATTTCAAACTTAAATAATAGTATATTAAAAGTTATTTATATAATTGTTTAATCTCACAACCTATTTTCATTACGGTTGTCATATCAAACGATAAATGACGTTAAATTTAATTTGGAAAATGAAAAGGCAATTAAATACATAATGGTTTACTATGTATTTGGTACTCATGTGAAATTATTAATTGTCTGACCATTATTTATACAATGAAATTAAATAAAAGCAAAAAAGGGTATTATTTGGGATTGCCAGGTGGTAGAATGTAGTTTTAGAGTGTAGTTTGACCGGGGGGTACTACCCTCTAAGTAACCAGTGCGAAGCAATTCTTGCGCTGAAAGGTTGTGGTTGCCGGCTCATTTATATATGAGGCGGTCATCTTGGTCTTCAGAACTGAATAGAACTGCTGTTCTGTATGAAATTGATTACAGATGTCCATGGGTAGTAGTAACCCCTTGCCATCGGGTGGACTGCATGCTAGTTTCCAATTTTAATCAGATAAAAAATAAAAGTTTTAGGGGAGCAGCTTTTCATTAAAAGTTAAACAGAAACGTGAACAAACATTTTAATAAAAGTTATTAAGTTTTTCAATTTGTGTACTAATGCCCTGAATAGGATTGATTTGTCCGTTTTCGTATACTATTGTCGAATAAACTGTGCGGCACAAAAAAATCACATGTCGTCCGCAGCGCACTGACCCCATGTTCGTGATGAATGCTAAATTGATGATTTACTTTACAAGAAAATTACCCTTCATAACAAATTTACGTAAGTTTTTTCTTGAACTGAAAAAGTTAAGGTATAATTACTCTAACTAGTTACAGGATAGTTTCTAGATTCTACGGTCTGCAGCAAGACATCAAAGAGAATACCAAGTAAAATTCAACTTTACTTTTTGTGAAGCCATTATTGTCTAGTTGGACTCGGATCTTCCCACAAATCCTTAATTTTTATATTTCATTTTAACGATGTAACCTATAATGCCAATAATAAATACCACATATATATTCCATATATTCCATACATATTCTATTTATATTTATGTCCGCATCTTCTCTGTCCATTCGTCGTCCTGTGTTTGTTGTGGAGCTAAATTAATGGCTTACGCTCCAATAAAATGGCACTTCGGAACACACTCCGGGGACAGTACCTATTGAATTTCACGTTTGGATAACTTTTGTGACTTACGCACTTATTTAGATCATGTATATGCATGGTTAAAAATCCTTGCATCTTATATGAAATCTTCTCTAAAATACTGCAAATAGTGTACAAAGATATTTTACACTTTTAAGTGATCATAATTTCTTGGACAACCGGGAGCTACTATACTCCTTTGTTAATACTTATCTTTAAGAATGTATCGTATATAATTATGCCGTCAGATTCCCTATCGACTGCTGTTAAATCTATCATATGCCATAATTAAGTCAATAGAAAGGTAAAATAGGTTTCGTAAAACAGTAAACACATTACAATAAAACGTAATAATTAAATTTAGCTGCCAAAACAATAGCATTACAGATGTGTTCGGGACATGTGCACACTCGAGTAGCGTTACTGTAACGGTTGTGAGCCATAATAAAACGTTTCACATGTCGGCCGCTACCCTCGGCCGCTTGCGGGTGGCGTGAAGCTAAATTGATGGTTCACTCCATCGTCAATGAAATGACCCTTCAAAAAGAACCGTCCCTGGTCACTTAGCGAAATTTACGTTTGATTAACTTTTTTTACTCCTGAACTTAAGATTAGGTTAAGCGCTTTATCCGAACGGATGGTTATAAAAAGTTACTTCATTACGTTCTCTGAAGTATTCATCGTGGAGAAGTTTGAATTCATATTTGATTTATAAACACATGAGCTGTATCCTAAGAATAACATCAAAGGAAAACTTAATTGTTTTTGTAATTTTCGTGCGTGTTAAAACACTCATTTTCGATCAGTTAATACAGTTAAACAAACGAGCATGCTGTCTATAAATATCGATAAGTAACTACACATAGATTAGGGGTTCAATTTGAAGTCACAGATGCACTACTACTCTCAAGGACTGAGATGCTCGCCTCATATATGAGTAAGCCGGTAGATTACAGCCTACGGATTTACGGCGATCCAACTCTCCTTCCCATATTCTTGATAATATACTACAGTTGATGAAGTTTTATTCCTGACGCTAAATGTAGGTCGGAATGCTTAACCCGAGTGCAGAAAAATGAATATTTTAACATCATTACACAGCTCTAGAATTCATTTTATAAGAACTTCAACATAGAAATGGTCGAAGCATTTTATTATTGGTATTTAAAAAGTGTTTTCGAAATAAGTGAACTAATTGATTTGGACATATTTTTTATTTTTCTTCGTGAAAGTGTTGAATAAACAATTATCGTTCCATTTGTTTGCATCCACAAAATTGGTAATAAAGATTAACTTTTTAGAATGGATCAGAAAATCTTTTATTTAAAATCTCGTTAAAATCTGCTTAAAATTTAATTGGTTTTTGAGTTTAAATGAATAATTCTTAAAAAGTACCAAAAAAACATTCAGTCCTCTTAGTACAGTCAAATAAGGTCTGCAATCAATCTGGTGAAACAAAAAAACCTTTTAACATTTTTTTAAAATTTTAAGCTCTACACACTTTTTTACAACTTTTTTGTCCTCTTTTTACCGTTTCCGAGAAACTACGGCAACAATTTTGACTTTTTTTCAACTCTTCTTGCCGTTTGCCGACACGAAAACATTTATACATCGTTTCAGGATCATTAGAACTACATTATAAAAATTCAAAGTTGAGTGTAAAATTTTGATATCAGACCTTATTTGACGGAAGTATTAATGATAGTTACCATTGCCGTCCGTGAATAATTATAATTTACCCCTAAAAGGACTAAAACCTTCTTAGAATTGATCACAAATACATTGCTATTCCAAAGAGTTACACCTTACCACACCATTCAAACCAAAACTCCACTTAATGTACATAACTATTATAAGGCAGAAATACGTCTTGTAGAATATTTTCAGTCAAAGCACGAAAATTCTTCCATTTTCAATAATATCATCAACCAAGATATCTTTACTTTATATCTATATGTATTGTATATAGATTGAAACTAACAGTAAGTGTATTGATCTCTTTGTCCCGCAACGTAACAGAAGCCTATACTATCACAGATTACCCAGCTGTGTTCAACGTGATTGCTATTGTGGTCATAACAAATGAGGCGTTATTCATGTCAGGCCTCGAGAGAGCCTCAGCTACTAATTTTAGACAAAACCAAGGTCTTAAGTATCATTTGCTATACAATTTTATTTTTACCCAATAACTTATTATTGGGTAAGAATAAAATTGTATGCATATTTTATTTACTAGTAAAATACTATTTTATATAAAATATTATTTATTAAATGAAGAAAAGCATTAATTTACTACTTTTTAGCGATTTAGAAAGATTTTATATCATCTGATATAAAATTTAATGAATTTGGTAGAAATTGTTTAAAATTGATTATTTTCAAATAAATCTATCGATAAATCTATTCCAAATATTAACTGTTACTTGTGTATAATAATGTTAATAGATACTATTTAAATCAAATCAGAAACATCCATCCAAAAACTACAGTTACGTTTCTTATCGTTAAATTTGATTTGTCAGGAGATCTGCCACAAATTTAAGGAATTAGGTTTATTTATGCACAGACATTTTGTGGACTCGGGTTGCAGTTAAATTAACTTAATAAAACAATTATGGTCGACATAAACGCCCGCGACACGGGTAGTAAACACGGATTGTTAGTGCTTATAAAGACGACGATGAACGTAGTTTTGAATAAAATAGAGTGAATTAAAGATCTTTGTGGCGACTTCTTGTCTATTGTTATTGTAATAATGGCAGATATTGACATATGAATGCGTAATATTCGGTTGCCTTTAAATACTCGTATATGGATTTTAAATATTGTTTTTTTTTTAAACTTTATTGTTTTTATCCGTAGATATTTGTTACTTGTTCTGCAAATATAATATAAAAGCAATTATAATATGAGAATTAAATTTTGAAGGAAATTAACAAATTACTAAATTAAAACAAAAATAATAACATATAATTTAGTAGTTGTAAAGATTCGCAAAATTGGCCAATGAACCTGCTTGATGTCAGTACTTCTAAGTAAAATACAAATGCGGTTATATTTCAAGATATAAAAATCATAAATCAAGTCAGAGGATAAGTCTATGGAGCTTACTTAATCGGTTCACCGACCGCATCAATTCTTTATTGACGAATAACAGTAGTATAGAAAATTTATAAAAGCTATTACGAAGAAATGCTGAGCGTTACGAACTGTGAATTACTCCCTCGATTTTCTTATTCCTCTGTGATTTTCCTTTTGTGGTATCAATTGAAATATGAGTTTAGTTTCCCCACTTGATATAATGCGAGAGCAATCGTTGACATATTGAAAATTTGAACTTGTATAGGACTGGGGAATAGCTGAATTTGAACCGGGAATATTCTTCAGGAATTTTGTTATTATAATTGTCATTATTTTAAAGTGTCTTATTGGCTTTTTGAAAACATCTAGAGTTTATTAGAACTAAGCTGTACCTGTTTCCATCATTACTGCAAAGTGATGAACTAAGGACCAATCTTCCCTAAGAAAGGCACTACCTAAAAAAGACACACTTCTAGAAACACACTCCCGGGCCCGATAGAGGAAAACAAAATAGTTAATTGAGGTATACCACTTCAATCCTCGAGGATAGTAATGGTGCATTAATATCCTCGACGATAGTAATGGTGCATTACTATCCTCGAGGATGATGTAACCAACCTCAAGTAGGACTAGTCTTATCTAGGGTCGATTGCTAAAAAACGTCCAGATAAGCTATAGTAACCACTTAACATCTGGTGGATGGATGCTCGTTTACTAGTTCTTAATTCAAAAAAATTTAAATGTCTGTAGGTAACATTAGGTAACATAGTCGAATCAAAGTCCAAGTATGATAGTATTTTTGAAAATATATAATTGTAATTGTACTGTAAACATAAACGCTTTGTACACTCATAGCCCCGCAGTAGGATTTTTTCCTGTGTCGTGAGTGCCATAGACACACAAAGACTAATACACAAACATTCAGACATAGAACAGAAATGTAAACTCATCATTCACGTTTCTGTCGGGCCGGGGATCGAACCCGGGACCCATTGCGTGTCAGACCGGTATGGCGACCGCTCCGCCACGCGGGTCGTTAAACTATGGAACTAGACAATCATACTAATTGAAAGAAATAGACTTATATTACCGTAATTGTATTCATTGAATATTCGATGAAATTACAACGATGAATCTTTATTTATTCAGTGTGCTAACAAGGAAATAAATTTCTATTTCCACAAGCAAAAGGTTTTATAATTTATCGATATTGATCTAGACTCGAGCCACACCTATTTCCAGCGTTTCTCGTAATTGGCCGTTCAATTTATAGATAAAAATAAACTATATGGCAATGTAGTCCGACTGGAGAAGTACCACCGCCACACCTATTTCTAACGTTAGCATTTCTTATATTTTGGAGGAAGGGTGTGGTTACCGGCTCACTTATATATGAGGCGACCGTCTCAGTCCTCGGAAGTGGCAACGCATCTGTGATGGAATTCATATAGAAGTTGCTTACTCATGGGCGACAGTAACCACTTACCATGAGGTGAACTGCGTACTCCTTTGTTACTTCATTGTTATATAAAATAATCTAGATATTCTAATATGTATGTCCATTGTCTTTTGTCCTTTGTAGAGCTCTATCAGCAAAAGTTTTATCGAGTACCTAGTACGTATAAAAATTATCCTAATATATCGTCCCAGTGGCCGGTTCTTATTATTATCGTTGATAGAAATCTGTGCCCAGTAATGAGACATAAAGTGTTGCAGTATTATCATTAAAGCAAAGTAGGCACTCAACTATTATCCGAAGAGATTTTACCCGAGCAAGTATTCTGCGTCTTTCTTGAAGAAGAAATTACGGAGTTCATTAAATAACAAGATATCTTGTAAATATAATTTTATCCCTCTTCTGAAAATTTACGCATGAAAATATCTTTTTAATAAATTAGACGAAAATTGTATTTATTTCAGTTCGTGATGGAATTCGCAGTCTTAAAATCCTTACACCTGAACAAATATGAACTAAATTGTTAAAACTAATTTCTGATGGCTGTTATATGTCATCATATTAATAAATAATAAATGTTGAAGGTGTTAATATGCTACGTTCTATATTTTGTTTCATTGTGAAATTCTTGAATAAATTCTCAAGAGCAGTGAATAAATTACATAAACATTTTAGGATTATAATTAATTAGATTAATTAGAAAGATTTCGATGAAAATGACAGACTTGCCAATTGACGATTGAATAAAGATATAAATTGCGAAATGTATTGCACCTATTACTTGATTTATCAGTCACAAAAAATAAACGTCAAATAAGTTTTTAATCATGTCAAAAATTTTTGTGCATCCTTTTACTCGACTACGGCGAAGCAATAGGAGAGTTATGATTTTGACTTGTATGTATGAATGTATGTGTCATCTGTTCCCTCATAACTTCTAAACTAGTACAAATAAAATATTTAAGCGGTTTTTTGTGGTTGTTAAACGCTTAGCAGTTCCACTCTGAGGAACATTTATTTCTGTTTTGTATATAGTGGTATTACTTTTATGCGAGAAGATGAATGATGAAGCTGTTGATAAAGTCGATGAGGGGGCATTTACCAGTTATCTACCATCAGATAGATTGCATGCACATTTAATACTTTAGAAGATCTATGATTTCTGTAAAAATTGTATAGAACAAAGTTCTACATTTATTTCACAGATGAATAAGCAATTTATGCTACGCTAATCTAAAGTGATTCATCTAAAAATATTTGATTGTACTATTAAGCGTTTGTTCTAAAGCACAAAATGATGGCAACTTAAATTATTTGCTTCATTGCCTGTTCATTTTTGAAGTGAAACTTCTTTAGGCGCATGAGGGTAAAATTTTTACAGATGAAACGTCACGCCGGTATGCAACGGA